>JAZAYU010000260.1:34943-141063 GCA_038501625.1 Corbicula japonica | reverse complement strand
GATGGCATTGTTCATGCTGATAATATATTCCAAGTATGAAGTGAATAGGACAAGTACTTTCAAAGTTAAAGGCAACATTAAGTTTCAGGTTAAAGTTGCATTTGAAAGGGGCATAACTCAAAAAATATTGAAACTGGAGTTATCATTCTTGTCGTCACAGATGGCATTGTTCATGCTGATAATATATATTCCAAGTATGAAGTGAATAGGACAAGTACTTTCAAAGTTAAAGTCAAAATTAAGTTTCATGATAAAGTTGCATTTGAAAGGGGCATAACTAAAAAAATATTGAAACTTGAGTTGTCATTCTTGTCGTCACAGATGGTTTGTTCGTGCTGATGATGTATTCCAAGTACGAAGTGAATAGGACACGTACTTTTAAAGTTATAGGCAACATAAAGTTTCATGATAAAGTTGCATTTGAAAGGGGCATAACTAAAAAAATATTGAAACTGGAGTTATCTTTCTTGTCGTCACAGATGGCATTATTCATGATGATGATATATTCCAAGTACGAAGTGAATAGGACAAGTACTTTCAAAGTTATAGGCAACATTAAGTTTCAGGTTAAAGTTGCATTTGAAAGGGGCATAACTAAAAAAATATTGGAACTTGAGTTATCATTCTTATCGTCACAGATGGCATTATTCATGCTGATGATATATTCCAAGTATGAAGTGAATAGGACAAGTACTTTCAAAGTTATAGGCAATATTAAGTTTCAGGTTAAAGTTGCATTTGAAAGGGGCATTACTCAAAAAATATTGAAACTGGAGTTATCATTCTTGTCGTCACAGATGGCATTGTTCATGCTGATGATATATTCCAAGAATGAAGTGAATAGGTGAAGTACTTTTAAAGTTATAGGCAACATTAAGTTTCAGATAAAAGTTGCATTAAAAAGGGGCATAACTAAAAAATATTGAAACTGGAGTTATAGGCAACATTAAGTTTCAGATCAAAGTTGGAGGACTACCGGACGACGGCACCGACGACGAGGACGCAGCCGGACAATAGGATCCCTATGTGTCTACCTGCTATCGCAGGAGACACAAAAAGAAATCAAAAATACTAAATATCGTTGTTGAACTTACCTTCGCAGTCCCGCTTAAAATGGGATAGGAATTAATGGCATAAGAATTCCTCATTATATCGAATTAAACCCGGGATACGGTAAACGCAGTGATGAATGTGTTGCCACATTACTGTTGTCTAACTGTTGTTGTATTTATTCTAACTGAATCGAGTAGTCAAGCATGCAGTCTCCTCGACAGCTCTTGTTTATTTCTTGTTATCAGAAGTATCTTGTTTTATGTCGAGTTTCTTTCCATAACTCCAGCGCTAATTGTCCCCCTAACAAGTTTGGGACGGCAAATACGCTACATCGAAACCTTTATTTGGGATGGATCAGAATTGTACTGTTTATTGGAGTCAATATTGAGTTGCGCTCAACTCAGGGCTAGGCGGCGGCGTGTGAAGTAAAATGCATTTCAATTACTGTCCATGAACAGGCTCAATTAAACCGAGCCTGCAATATTTTCATATCTGTCATGTTTGTTTACTTTCATAGTTCCCTTTTCATCGATTGTAATAAGGAAAATTGATTTATGTTCACATTACGTTGGGAAGGATAGTTATAAAGAAAGGTGTAACTAAGTTAGATAGTTTATAAATATAATATAAGAAAGGTTGATAAAATCAAACATAACAAGCAACACCATGATTTTATCACTTTTATTGTTGTTTCGCGATCAAGGTTTCCATTTATCGTCCGGGTTGATTTTTGCATTACAGTCATCATCATGGCAGCAGAATTCACAGTAAATTTTGTTAGTATAGACGAAATTTTGGTCGAACCTGGTGCATCTGTCGTTAGAAGAATATTTGGTGAACCATCCGGACTCGCACTCCTGTCTCGTTCCGCATCTGGAACAGTATAAATATAACTAACAAGGCTAGCTTTTAAAAAAGCTAGTAGACGGCTCGCTTAGCATATTGAATTGAAGCAGATGAGACTATATGTTAATGCATTAAAACTTTTGAATGGAAAATGAAAAAAAAATTTGTGGCGTACAACATGAGATCCACATATGATGTCTTCATTTATACCCATAGACCTTTAACAGATTTTTCTTTCATACACACACCGAGACAACACTTACAGCAATGCAACCATACAACGAAAAGTTACAGACATAATATATGTTTTAAACTTAGATACCATTTTATTTTTAAAGTTAGGAGTTATTTTACTTAAAATTTTAATTTTCTTGAATATGTATTACCGGTGCGTGGACTACAGTGCGTTAGTTTAAAACTAGGGTCGAAACATTCTAGGGACGAATATCCAGAAAACGTTTGCGGGGCAGGGGATAGTTTCGCACTTTGGGCGGGGGGTTAGTTTCGCACTTTGGTCCCGTCGATTTTCTAAGTATTTGGGGTAGCCGTGAATAAAATACATTAAAATCATTGTTTGAATTAAAGATTTCATATTCTTTTTTAATATTGTATGGTATATGTAATATGAAATCTGATCACAGTGGCTCAAATGCATTGATGCTAGCTTTGTCTGTTCTGAGTTGAACAGTTGCCGGATGAAAACGCAGTCTGTCTGGCTGAATTTGGGAATAATTTGGGGATGAGGTATTTCAATGAGAAATGATGAAAAATCGAGACGGATGGGAGACACTTTCCAGCTACTTGGGAGATGAGGGACACATGAAATATTAGCATGAAAGGGGTTTTATTTGAAAAGTCATTGCAGGAAATATTTTGCAGGTTTTCAAATGTGTAGAATTTCGGCCAAATTTGCATTGGAAAATCAAATGATTGGTATTGTGGAACAGTTGGTTGTGGTTTGTATAAAGCTAGACCCCTGCAACACAGAAAGTACAACAAAAAAAATTAGCTGTGCAAAGTTTTAATTTTCAGTCGATGTAAGCTTGCACGGGGTCCCAAACTCTGGGGGCAGCCTCGGAAACTGTCTCCTGCGCCCTTCGACTGTTTCACCTCGCATGTCTTTACTTCAGTAGAAAAGTCACAGAATTTAACCAATTTTGTCTGGCAGATATAGCCGCCAAAGAATCCTTAGAGAGTTTAAGCTATCTTTCCTTGATGTTTAAGTATAGGTGGTGTTCCGCACGTTTATAGGTAAAGTACATGCTGCTGGAGATTAACAACTTAACACATGCAAGTATTATTTCAAAGATACAATGGATATCATATTATAAGATGCCTGTTGAACTTATCTCAACAGGGTTGCAAATAACAATTTGATGCAACTTAACCTGGTCACTGATTAACTGTCGTACATTATGTTTGAAGTACCAACTATACTGAAATTTGTTAAATTTTGAGTTGCCAAAATTCTGCACAATATTTACAATATCATGTCCTTCAGTGCGCTGTTTACACATTCTAGTTGCTTTGTTTTAATAAAGTATAAGCTGTACCTTTTTTGTTTTTCACAAACAATAAATATCATGTTTTCATGATGAGGGATAAGCCTACAACAGCCAATCAAAGGCCTATAGGTTTGGTTTACAACAGTATTATTTACTGATAACGACTGAGTAAGAGTTTAGGGACATGTCTGGTCCGTAATTGTCATGGTCCGTAATGTATCGAAATCAGAGCGTCTACCAGTCTAAGCGTCTAGATAACCCAGGCCAAGGAAACTCCGATTTTGCCTAGATGCTTTTCAAACAACGATTTTGATTAGCTGCTATTTAATAATCCAATAATATTAAAGGATTGAAAAGGGGTATTCCCACACTGATTCCATCAATTAAAGAATCAATAGAGAAAGCGAGAACCACGAACTTCCGTTTAAATGGCTTAACTTGGTTTTCTTCGCTGTTTTCATAGTAAATTCCTACCGTATACCCGGCCGCCCGTGGGCGAGCCGGAATTATTTTTTTTTTTCTTATGAATTTATTCATTCATTAAAGGGCCGTCTAAGTCGTCGTTGCATTGTCATCCATAAAAAGACAATTATAAAAAATCTCTTTAACGGCAAAATGCAGCTTGATAAACTTTGCACACAAAAAACTGTAAGAATGAACTTTTATTTTACTTACATAAAGATAAGAAAAAACAGAAAAGAAAAATGGATAGACCTGAAAAATCCCTAAAATTCTATTATCATTCATACGAGTAATAACAAGTCTATGCTGTGTCCTTTGAAGAACTTTTGATAATGAAGAAAAAGAACTAACAGTTTTATTCCTTTGTCATATATATAGGCGACCAAGAAATTGAATGTTAAACACTGTTACAAATATGATATATCTAATAGTCTGTACATTTGTTTGGCAAAAGGAAACATATATTTCTGTAAGTATTATATTACCCATATGGGCATTTAAAATGATGTTGTTTCTTTAAATGGGGTCATGACTTGTAAAAATCTGAAAATACTGCACTTAAGTTTTCCATGTAAATAATCCAAAATAATATCGTTCAAACGCCTCATCTTGCCACAGTCATTCAACTCTTTAGTTCAGGGTCAACAGACTATCAGTCCAAGTTCATCGCAGTGTTGCCCTCGAACGAAGAAGATAAACCCAAATGCAATACCTCATCTCTACGACTCTGGTAGCATCCTCCTTGTTGTCTAACGTATTGATACAGTACTGTTTCTCTAAGGGACACTCCATAGGCGCATTCAATTTCTCACACAGGTTCGTGGGGCCCAAACACTGGAAACATGACCCTAAATAAAAGAACTGTTGTTAACATATACCGAGAATAGTAATTTACCGAAATATTAAAGTGTTTATTGTTTACGTATTTGATATGTAAATGTATAGCAAATTATAGTACCCGGTTATGTATTCAACCGTTGTTGACAGAAATTGGACATTATCCTATTGTTGTCCTACCAACTTATATTTTAAATATAATACTGTCTCCACATATATTTGTCCATATAGATGATTGAAAATTACAAAAACAACAGGGTTAAACAGACTGATCTGATAAAAAAAATTAAAAATAGTTCAATAATTGTATAACAAAAATACAGGATCAAATCGGTAATTAAACCGATACAGTACATTCCTGATCACGTTATATCGAGGAAGTTACCGAATGCGCCATCGCCACATCATACACATAGGTGATTACGCCGTGGCGACTGCCTTATCGCAACGATGACAAGAGAGTGTGACAAATCCCCAACAAGGTTTGCTAAACTAACTTCAATATACATTATTGTCATTCTGTTACACTGACGAGACGACTCGGCGGACTTTAACGATCTTCCCACAAAAAAATTAACATCATTGTATACCGTATAGCGGGTTATATCTGCGGTCATAAATTTCTGCGATTTGCCCCCAAAAATGGATGCAAAAATTTCTGCGTTTTTTATTTCTGCGTTTTCGGTTCCCATGAAGGATAAATTCCTGCGGTTCATATTGGGTAAGGTGTCGTAAGAATAACACGACTATGATATACACATACTATTTGTTTTTCACAGATATTTTATTCATGGGTAATACCTGTTACTCAATTTATTTTGTCAAAAAATTACAAAGATATTTCTCATCGATGAATAACAACTCTCAAACAACTATTCAACTGAATTGAATGTTTGAGAAATGTTTGAGCAAATGTCGCGTTTATAGTATGCCTATACAATAACAATGTGCGGTATTGTGAAACGCATTATCTCGGATATGGCCACTCCGGCGATTTTCGCTTGAAAATGAGAAAATATTTTGCGATTTAAATTTCTCCTGGTATTTTATTTTGCTGGATATATTTCTGCGATTTCATCCAAAGACCGCAGAAACGCAGAAATTTGACACCCGCAGAAATTACCCGCTATACGGTATTTAAATTATAATATTGAAAAGAAATAATACATGATAACTTACTGGGCGTAGTTGGAACTGCAAAAAGAACGACAATTTTAAAATAGCATATACTATATATAAAGAAATATTTCACTAATTAAACTTATATTTTATAGTAAACATGTATTGCATTCTAAACACAGCGTTCACGTCATCAAGCTAACATTGATCTCTATCACAAGACGCATCACAATCAAAACACGGATTTTTGTGCAAATATGCGATTCATTACTCAGTTATTCTTTCGCCTGCAAAATCTTTTATTTCTGCAAGCCAGATTAATAACTTGCTTAATAAACAATAAAAGTGTCGTTGGATTGAACTCAAGACGATAGTGCACCTCCTACATAAAGGCAAAAGCACTGAAACATTAAGGCAACGATTATGAAACCATCTGGAAGTGCCTCGGTGTGTCCTGGCTAGTATTTGGACAACTTCTCCTCTGATAGAAGTAACGGTATTTTACAATGCAAGTTCTTCATAATTATTTTCGTTTAGCCCAAATTACCGATATTGGCACAAAAACGATGAACTATCAAAATAGATGAAAGGGAACTTTGAAATTCATGCTTTTCTTATCGTTCTGGAAAAAATAATAAAGTAAAATAAGTACTTACTCGGCTCTGTTACAACTAGAAAACACAAGTTTGTTTTAGTATTGAAGTACAGAGAAGTATAGGTGCTAAAAGTACTCAAAATAAGCTTAAACAATTTGAAAATTATTAAGATTTGTAATTATGAAACGGTTATATGTTTTGCGAGTACAAATACATGTATAACAAGTTTTCTTATTAGCATAGTAGTAAGGTATAATAACTGGCAACACCAATATGTTACCTAGTTAAACACACTTCTGTTACCTTATAACTGATATCAGATTTCTCCGTCATCAAACATTTACAATAGTTCAAAAGGCTGGCAATCATAGCTGGTGCCATTCGATGTGATTTCTTTTTATCGGGACCCTTTTTCATACACGGCATTTAATTTGGTACCAGTCAAAAAAACATGTAAATTTTTAGGGTTTAGGCAATTCTTGCTAGCCAATGCCCCTAAATTGCCAAGAAATGGGGACTGTTTAAGCATATCCGATTTCTATGTAGAAGTAAAGTACCTTCTTACAGCTTATTGACCCAATCAAAGAGGTCAATAATCGACGAAGAGCTGAGGTAAAATATCTACTTTTCAATATCTGCCCTACTTCAATGATCGCCTGTCAACTGACAACTAAATTTTTTTTTCTATTCTGGTATCGATGACTAATTGACAACCTAAATAATTATTAAAATGCTATCTTGAATATGGATTTCAGTAAATAAACACGACAAAGTACTTACCTGGCATAGTCGTGGTCTCTACCACAGTAGTTGGGATTGGTGTTGCTATTAAAACAAGTAAAATTGTAATTGTAAAGAGGTTAATTTCTTTAAGAAAGTCAAGTGAGATTTGTCCAAGTATTTGCCCCACTTTGCGTGCTGATTTAAAGTAGGACATGAGCCTTTTTGTTTTCTATCTTGCCCGAAGAAAACAATTATTTAACAGAACTCGCACCAAGTATAAACTGAATTTGTGAAATATTAAAAGCAACTAAATTGTTCACTTTGTCCATGCATCTTAATAGATACAACATTTAGACATCCTAAAAATGATTCAAAATCTTTCCTGTATAATATATGGGTTCATTAATAAAATACCTAAACACGTCAAATTACTTACTTGGTATAGTCGTTGTCTCTACCACTGTAGTTTGGAGTGTTGTTGCTTAAACAACAGTTAACATTGATCGTTAAGAAGTGGATTTCAATACAAAAGTCAAGTAAGAGTTCTCTAAATATTTTTCCCAGGAAAGCGTGCTGATTGAAAGTAGAACCATTTTTTGTTTTCCTTCTTGATCGGAAAGAATACTATAGACTTGGTCCATGCATACTTAAAGATCCTTAGAGATATCTCCAAAAATAACAAACTAGATGGGTGTTCAGTTGAACACTTGTGTCACCCTCTGGTGCTATGTCGGAATAAAAATGCAAGTACAAAAAGGGGAATAACTCCATCAAATGTGTCTTTAAACAGAAATAATTTGGTATCATCACGAGCGTGTTGTCATAAGCAATAAATTTGAAAGATCCATGAAGAAATATTGAGAAATGGCAAAGTTATAGCAAACGTTAAGTTTTCGTGTCAAAACCCAAGTACAAAAACGGGCATAACTCCATCAAATGTGACCTTAACCTAAAGAATTTTTTCATCATCACGTGTGTATTGTCGAAAGCAATAACATTGGAAAGTTTGATGAAGAAATATTAAGAAATGGCAAAGATATAGCCAACTTAAGTTTTCATGACGGACGCATCGACAGTCAGACGGACGGACGGACAAAGCGATCCCTATGTATCGCGTTTTCTTCGAAAGGGCGACAAAAAAGTGAAATATGCATATCAGGTATTGCAACACTCACAAAACAGCGAAAAAGAAGAGGAAGAGAGAGCATGTTTGTTCTAAGTATGTCGATTCAAATAAGACGCCACAAATAATTTCTAGAGGTTATACAGTGCACCAACCTCACACTTGCCCCAACAGGTTCTCATATCACAAAACAAGTACAAGTTGTCTTGGTGAAATAACTCCAACCCACCCATCAGCTCAACAATGTTGCATGCAAAAGCACACAAACAAATAAAACATAAGAAGCTAATAGCATTGATAAGCCAAAAGGGAGTGTACTTACCGAGACCAGAGCACTTGGATTCAAATCAACAAGAAAAAGATGACAGGAATAAAAGAAACAAATCGAGTATTTAGGTTCCTATAAACCTTCATAAACTCTTAAACCTCTGCCACCCTCGTGCAACCAAAGAGGTAAACATATTAATCAAATGTAGATGGTTTAATCACCAGGCCTGCAGAGCGTTGCAGAATGTCAGACTGGTAACCTTTCTTTATGAAATTACGGATGGCTTTTACGAATAACCGGGAGAAATTAACATTGCCTTTTATTTTATTACGTTTATAAATTAAATATCCAAAAAAACTGGCTGTGAAATACTTTGTAGCAAAAGTGATTTTAAACTGCACCTGTATTTTTGAATTAAATCTGGGTATCCGCGATAAAACTTGCAAAAGGTTTTCCTTAATTGTTGATACCGATAAGAGTGCCAAAGTGCCACGAAGTAGCCCGTCGAAAATTTTGTTAAATGGTTGAAAAGTTTGAGAGGTGTGTACTTATAAAGGACCATAGCGCTGAAGTGCCTGAAGCGATTTGGCTTGTTATCGAACTTGGTCGAGATATTATGCCCATAAATATTTTACTTAAGTTTCATGAAGATAAAAAGGTGAAATATGCATATCAGGAATCACCACATTCAGAAAAAACAGCCTCCCCAGAGAGTCAAGAAGAAGAGAGAGGGAGAGAGCATGGTTAATAAAATGATCAGTTTCAAAAAAGACACCACTAACAATAAACAAAAATGAGAACCCGATGGGTTACTGCCTTGGAACGGTCAGTGGCAAATCGAATTGCCACTGGGGGTTTAAAGCAGGTTCTAGGCTACACCAACCTCACACTTGCCCCAACAGGTTCTCATATCACAAAACAAGTACAAGTTGTCTTGGTGAAACAACTCCAACCCACTTATCGGCTCAACAATGTTGCATGCAAAAGCACACAAACATATAAAACATAAGAAGCTAATAGCATTGCAAAGCCAACGGTGAAAGACAACAACTGTTTGAATTACAGAGCGGAAAACGCGAATATGCCATATTTTTACTAAATTACAATGTATGTGCAACAACTCTGAAGTGCCTGAAGCGATTTGGTTGGATATCGAACTATTTGGCCCATAAACATTTCCCCCAGATTTAATGAAAATCTGACGACAAATTAGAAAGCGGACATCGCTGTGGACATCGCCCGCCATCCCGCCAGCTCGCCATGGATGTTCTTATAAAACGAACCGTCTTTGGCGTATAAAATATGTTCGGTTTAATATGAAAATAAAAAAAGGATAGGAAATAATATGCAGGAAATCTGGTTTCTATCACCCTGAACATTACTTTTTCATTCTTCAATAAAATATTGTTTTATATTGTACATAGCATCTGAAAGAGACTCTAACATAAGCCTAGTGTCATAGTTAAGAAAGTTGGATAAGCATCAGGAAAAGCCAACAGCCAAAAAGAAGATATATGAAAAAGGAACTTTGAAAAACAGCAAACACGATAAACTAAATGTCGTATACACATAGAAAAAATATAGATAAAACATATTGGATTCGACCGATTAGTGGGGTGTACATGTCTCGGATCAGTACTAATTAATGTAGAAAAACTAAAACACGGAAATTTTGAAGTGCCTCGGTGTGTCCTAGCTGGCTATGATATGGACAACTTCTCCTCCGATAGAAGTAGCGGTCTACATGTTCCTAAATATTTTCGTTTGGCCCAAATTACATGATATTGGTACAGTAGTAACTATTATCGAAATATAATAGCCCAAATTTCTAAACCGCCACCTAATATAAGTGGAATTTTTTAAGTCGTCTTGTAAGCTATTTTAAAGAAAATTGGGATGAAGAATAATGAATATAAGACACACACATCAGTTAAATTATTTTATTAAAACATAATGATTTCATTTAAAAA
The DNA here is from genome assembly GCA_038501625.1 of Corbicula japonica. Lineage (NCBI taxonomy): Eukaryota > Metazoa > Mollusca > Bivalvia > Venerida > Cyrenidae > Corbicula > Corbicula japonica. Next base: position 130,561 of record JAZAYU010000260.1, on the reverse strand, counting down.
ATTAACTGATAATCACCAATGTGCCGAAATTCATTTTCACAAAAAACATCAACATTTAAGCACACAGTTTTAATAGCGAGCGTGTCAACCTTACGCTTGAAGGACGGTTTAACAACTGACGAGTCTCGATTTCATTTGCGGCGGTCTGGTGGTCGCGCCAGGTTATATCGTCGCCGCGAGCGATTCCATGATGCATGCGTGGTGTAGAAGGATCAGTGTGGTTGGGGGTCTGTTATAATCTGGGCCGGCTTCTCTCTACACACGAAGACCAACGCAATAGTGATTGATGGAAACCTTAACGCTGCCAGATATCAAAATGAAATTCTGCGCCCTGTTGCCATTCCTCACATACGAGAAAACAGAGGTATGATATTGATGCAGGACAAATTGCACAGCCGCACACAGCTAGGGCCACTCTTCAATTATTGCAAGACAACAAGGTCAGGACCATTGATTGCCCAGCCTTTAGCCCAGATCTCAATCCTATTGATGCTCAATATGAGGTAGACAGGCGAGTTCGTGAACGCGGACCTCATGTTGATCTTGCCCATCTGGAGGCCGACGTCATCAATTGCTGGGATAGCATTAGCCAGCGATACTTCCATAACTATGCGACGTCGATGAGGACCCGATGTTTAGCCGTCATTCAAGCGGAAGGTAGACACACTCGCTATTAAAACTGTGTGCTTAAATGTTGATGTTTTTTGTGAAAATGAAATTTGGCACCTTGGTGATTTGCAGTTAATTTTCTCAATGAAATCATTATGTTTTAATAAAATAATTTAACTGACATGTGTGTCTTATATTCAATATTATTCATCCCAATTTTCTTTAGAATAGCTTACAAGACGACTTAGAAAATTCCACTTATATTAGGTGGCGGTTTAGAAATTGAGGCTAGTATAGATGAAAGGGAAATTCGAAGAAGCTAATGTTTTTCTTATCTTTCTTGGAAAATAATAGTAAAATATGTACTTACTCGGCTCTGTTACAACTAGAAAACACAAGTTTGTTTTAGTAATGAAGTAAATGGGAAGTAAAGGTGCTAAAAGTACTCAAAATCAGTTTAAACTACAAATATCAAGATTTAGAAAATAATGAAACGGTTATATGTTTTTGCGAGTACAAATATAATCATAATAGCATCTTAGTCATACTGGTAACACTTATATATACTATTCAAAATTTGACAGGAATCGCTTTCCTTTTTATTCCGAATTATTGCCCCTACCAAGTTTCAATCGCTGTTCCGCTTCAACAGTTTGAAGGCTCATTCCTTTTTTTGGCACACAGCTGATGTCAAATGAGCAAATTTTCAAATTCACATCAAATATTTTATCGTTTTTACATTATTTTAGAAATAAACACGATCTTTTAAGTGATCTTTATCAAATTTTGAGTAGTATATTACTTAGTTACACACTTCTGTTACCTTTTAACTGATATTAGAATTCCCCGTCACAAACCTATACAGTATTTATTATATTCTGGACAAAAATCCTGTAAATAGTCACCTCTTTACAACACACAGTAAACATGGCATAATGGAAAAGGCTGGCAATCATAGACCGTGCAATTTGATCAGGGTTGACTTGCATGCTAAATTAAACTCATAGGTCATAAATCAATTAAAATAGATTAGTCACCGTGGCAAAGGTGATTTCTTTTTACCGGGGCCAATATTCATACATTACATACATACATTACATTATATTTGGTAACCGTGACAAAATAAACAATTATTAAAATGAACACGCACCAAGTTTTAGACAGCCTATAAAATGATTGAAATACTTTCATTCGATATGGATTCATAAATTTAGTAAATAAACACGACAAAGTGCTAACTTGGCAAAGTCGTTGTGTCTACCACTGTAGTTGGGACTTTTATTGCATATTAAACAATTTATATAGATTGTAAAGAAGTGAATTTCTTTCAGAAAGTCAAGTAAGAGTTCTCCAAGTATTTGCCACAGGAAAGCGTGCTGAGTGAAAGTAGGACAGGACCATTTTTGGTTTTCCTTCTTGCTCGACTAGACTAGGTCCATCCATCCTAAGAGATCCGCAGAGATATCTTAGAAAATAAAATGTTCGGTCGTACGTAACAAAAATAAAAATTAGGAAACGATATGCAGGATATCGGATTTCTGTCGCCCCAAACATTATTTACATTCTTTACGTTAAAATATTGCTTTATATTGTACATAGCATCCTGCGGATACTTCAACATACACTTATGCCCAAGATCATAAAACAAAATCTGGAGATCAGTCTCAAATCTCAACATCTGATTGTGAAATGGCGACCAGTAGTCATTTCAGCCAATCAGATCATTGAGATTTAAGACTGATCTCATAACTTAGTTATGAATAACTTAGTCGAATAGTTTTCATGAAAGTTGGATAAGGAAAAGATAACGAAGAAAACGCATCTTCCCCACACAGCCAGAAATTATATATACGATAGAAGAACTTTAAAAGGCAGCGAGAACATATAAACGATAAACTAAGTGTCGTATATTATAATATAATAGGATAGATAAAATAGAGGGGAATCGGCCACTTATAGTTTGGTTAACATATATGTCCATACTTATTAGTTTAGGAAAGACAATTAAAGATACGAAATGGGACTGACTTACCCAATGTGGTTGATGGTAGAGGCGTAGTATCTGTAAAGGAAAATACATTTATATGTCGTTTTATCGACTTCGAACAAACGTTGTAAACGAAATACATTCAATGTACACATAAACTTTACAAGACAGTAATACAAATATATAGATGCCACCCAAAATGGAAACTCTTTTTTATCATTTTTATAATTTTTGCATAATAATATAAAAATATAAATTTTGTTTTTATTTTCTAAATGTCATTTTAACAAGTGTCTATAAGTTTAGATGTACATTGACTTGTACCTGGCCATAAACATTGAAAGCATTGAGTCATTTTAGGTGACATCTAAAGATCAAATGCAGTTACAAGACTATAATGAAACACAATATTATAACAATTTGATTAGAACGTTACTGAACAGAGCAAAATCAACTTCTTTTCTTTTCATTACTATTTGCTGATTACAAAATATTTGAAAACTTACCTTTTGGTTGAACAGTCGAAATCTACATTTGATTTTTAGAAGTCACCGAAATTGACAGTTTTAAGCACATTTCACAGTTCATTTCACACAGTAACGCTTTCAACAATGATTTTCACAATATCATGTTGTTTTTAGCATAGACAGTGGGAGTTAGACGTTTTGTTTAACATATTCAATACCGATATAAAATAAGATATTCGATGAAATGAAAACAGCGTTAGGGCTAAGAGCGAAAATGTTCCAAATCATTTGGAAAAAACACGAAAGCCTTTTTGCATATCGACATATTACTTGCATTAAACTAAAGAATAATAAACAAAATAAGTATATTACATGCGAAAAAATCAGCGGAAAATTATGATAAAAGAAAATACAAGGCTGATGAAGCTCAAAACTTATAAAATGCAAAAATGCCAATAACGTTTAAAGATAATCTTTTGGAAGTCGGTTATCAAAGAAAGAGGATATTTTAATATAAACGTTTAGCTGGTAAATCAAAAAAAGAGAAAAATACCAAGAGGTCAAAATTATATTTATAAATATTGATGTGAAATTAAGAAGAGCCAATTCGTTTAATCACATCGAGAGGTAGATTAAGGAAGAGACGACAGGCAGCGAGCACAGCTGCTGTACCTCTACGTGCTGCTTTCTGAAATAAAACAGGAAAATCGCTAGTTTATTTTCAAAGTTGTTAATTTGTAGGCATAGTTAAAAAGCGCACGGCAGAAACAACAAAGGAAGTGTCACAAATGGCTGCTTACTTCTGGCTGTTGCTTAATACGGTCAACAAAAATCGGTTAAATAATAATGCTGTTCGCCATTGTTTAAAAGAAGCAACTGTTTCTTCTATGTTTGTATTAACACTCTATGAAAGCTTAAGTGTCGTCACATAGACTGCATATTGAATCAGGTCGCTAAATTAAACCGATCGAAACACCAATAAATGAAAGAACTTGTCCATCATGTAATGTATTAGAAGACGAATTCCATTTTGTTACAGAATGTCCTCTACGTATATAGTGACTTACGTTACGGAATACATTTCTTCTACATATACTTACTGTCAAATTATATTTAAATTTCTGGATAATTCCAAGAAAAAAACAACAACAGGAATTTATGAATGTATGTTTTATGTATAATGTGCAACGCTGTTTTAATATAACATAGTTTTTATATTATTTAAATTGTTTTTTTTTCAGTCGAAATGTGTCGCCGAAAAAAAGCTGAATTAAAATTTAAAAATATCAACGTTATATTTCTATTCGATTTCGAGTTTGTACGATGGTTATATATCTAACATCATGCAAAGATTCATTAAAAATTGATGATTTTTTTAACTATTAAAAACGTCTTTAAGTAGAAACAATGTTGTACGGTTATGAAAGAAACGAAGGAAAAAGTTCTAAATACAAAATAGCAACATTTTCATAGTATGGAGACAATATAGTCGTTTCACATATTTATTTTATTCACATTATATTTTATAGTAAAACAGATGCAAATGTAAATGAATTGAAACAAAACGTATTTTGGAACAAACTGGTTAAAATTCGAAGGTGAAAAATCACCTATGAAGATAAGATATATGGAATAAAACATCAATGATCATGTTATACAAAGATATTAAACGAATTCTGGAGAATGTCATTAAGCGAGACTATGGCGAGTTTAATAACAAGTTTAATTAAACGATTTGTACAACAGAGTAAAAAAATAGCCAGAACAAACGCGGATCAAACAAGAATCTTGAATTTTCTAGATTCCTGGATCGAGGAATTCTGCGCGAGAAAAGCAAAAGTTAATACAGATCGTATTTGATATTTTTACTCAAATAATTTACTTTGTTTGCTTTAACATAAAACATATAAACATTGTATAATATGACGTTCAGCAATGTTTGAGTAGTGTGTAATGCTTCTCTTGTTCTGTCTTGACTATTAATACCTTAACAACAGGCTTGGCTATTCTTAACGAAACGAATGTTCATCATATTGTAAAGCATTTTAGCTGTGGCGACTGTCGGCGTCGTTGGTGTGGTCACTGTAGTTGCTACATTTGAATTTGCATTTAAAACTGTCAGTCAAAGAAGATAAAAATGATACTTGATCGTTTCGTAAATAGATATATTGTACATTTTTATTGATACAAGTTCGACCCTAATTTCCAAGTCTATAAAGATATATTCATGTAACAAATAGCTGCATCAACAGAACATTACAATTCCGAACTCTGATGATCTGATAGCGAAATCAAAGCGCTAAGAGATCATCATGTTATTTTCTGTTAAATTCATAGAAAAGCAACACTTCATTAACTATGGTTTTTCGAATGTCAGGCACATATTACGTATATCTATGTAACCAATGGATGCTGCCCGCGTAGTTGTTGGTCTGTAAACGTGGGGAATATTTCCTCACATATATTTATATCATGAGCCGAAGGTTTTAAGTCACTTTTTCAAAGTGATTTTTAGAAGCTCCGGAGATATGACAATCGGAAGGACTGACGGTCAAAGCAGCGACTTAAGGTGGAACGCGCCCAAAAATTAACGGATAATAAAATTGTACGTACATGAAGTAATTTGTATGACGGACTAGGTGATGAAATTTCGTAGCAATCATCGTAAAATTGACTGAAATATCGGCTTTTGTTGCTTGAACGCGGGAAATTTGTCAGACGTCTCAAAAGTGACGTTAGTGGTATACTTTGAAGGCTTGTAGTTTCAAAACAGCCAAGAATACCAAAAAAGTAAGCACATATCCGAATCAGGCATATGCTCGATTATATTATGCATGAGAAATTTCGTGAGGAAACTCGAAAAAAAATTGAGGGCGCGTTCCACCTTAATCGTCCTCCTTCGGGGAGCAAAAAAACAGAGCGTTTGTTCCAAAGTTTGCTGTAAAAAAGATGACGATATTTCAAGGTTCGGTCTATTTGGGAAGCAGTGGTGCAAATGCGGTAGATTTCAAAACTGTTATAATGTCTTGAGAAATGAACTTTGCTCTTACTTGTACACGCCTCAGTGCTACAATTCTGTGTCTCATCCCACGTTCCAGTACAGTTTTTGCGAACAGGTGCATTGGCTGGCTTGAACTCGCATGTCCGGTTCCGCGTCTGGGTCCCTCCCCCGCATGTTGCTGTGCAGACACTCCATGTTCCCCACTCAGTAAATACTCCATCAACTAATTTGTGAAAGAAGGGAAATCGGCATATCAGGAATAGCTACATTCAGAAAACATAGCATCCCCGCACGATCAAAAGCAGTGTTGAACCGAAATTTTCACACAAACGAATTCGTCACACGTGTGAAAAATTCGTACGAAAATTTCACATATTTGTGAAAATTTCGTACGAAAATATCACATATTTGTGAAAATTTCGTATGGAACCTTAGACCCCCCTAAAACAGGTACGAAATTTTCAAATGACAAAAAAAGTAGAAAAATGATTTGACAAAATATTGTCCAACGGAAAATTCACATATTTTTTTGAACAAAGGTACGTATATCAGAGGATCAAACAAACGCACGTACCCGCCCAATGAAAATCACTAGGACCTTTTTGCGTATCAGGAGAATTTCTTCAGGATGTTTTGATTCAGTAATTAATCTGAGTTATTCCTCTTATAGCCCAAGCAATGAAGATACGATAGCGTCATGACGAGTGCATTGTTATCGGAGGAACGCGAGGTCGAGTACTACCGGCGGCAGTGCACGCTGCATAGAGTAGAAGGTAAGAGCACCGGCGCTAGTGCACGCTGCCTAGATTAGAATGTAAGAGCTCCGCCGGTGGCCGGGTACGCTGCCTAGAGTAAAAGGTAAGAGCACTACCGGCGGCAGTGCACGCTGCCATAAGTAGAATGTACGAAAATCACCTGCGGCAGTGCAGGCTGCCAAGAGTAGAAGGAACGAGCACCAACGGCGACAGTGCACGCCGCCTAGATTTGAATGTACGAGCTTTACCGGCGGCAGTGCACGCTGCCTGATAATTTCGAAGTTATTTGACTATTTCATTTACGTTAGTCAACGCTGACGTCAACGAACTGGTGATCGTAATAAATTACATGTATTTAATTTTTGTGATATAGAAGTCATGTGTGAACTTTCAAATGAAAATCTTTTAGCAGTTTCAGAGATATGACTTCATTCCAAAAACTTTAAAACATAGGTTTAAGATTTTACTGAGTACATTAAGAGGAGTAATTCTGTTAAAATCCAACCAAAAATTTTGGGACTCAATTAGTAATCTTACATAACGACCAATGAGCCATGTGTGAACTTTCAATTGAATTTCTTCAATAGTTTCAGAGATATGACTAAATTCCAAAAACTTTAAGCTAGGTTAAGATTTTTTCCAAGTACATAACTGTGCACAATTCTGTTAAAATCCAACCAAAAGGTATGGGACCCGAAGCCATGTGCGACTTTCATTAACTTAATATCTTAAGTAGTTTCAGAGATATAACTTCATCCCAAAACTTTAACCGGACGCGTGTGCCGACGCACGGGTGACTGTAACAGCTCTTCATATTCTTAGAATAGTAGAGCTAAAAAGGGGCAAAATTCAATAATCATGATGGAGTTATGGATGTAACTTTCCACGCAAATAGCAGGTTGTCATCATTAAGGCGTGTTCCAAGTTTTGAGGCAATGCATCGAGTAATAGCAGAGATAATATAGAGGATAAGATTTTTACGTGTAACATGTACGTGTACTTGTAGCATTTTCCCACGATGCAATGACTCTCGCTATAACCACACGTTATCGGTTTTCAAGAAGTAGCAAAATCGCTATTTTACGTGTGAAATTGCAGATTTGAAACCCTTCGTAACTTGTGACGTGCAGATATCGGGATTGTTCAACGTTGCGTTGCTAAGCGCTTATTGAATGAGTGTTGAAATCTTTACACGTACACGTACACGTTACACGTAAAAATCTTAACCTCTATATTTTACCTTTTAAAGAATGTTCTAAGATAAAAGGGGCATAATTCAGAGAATAACCATGATAGAGTTAGGTAAATTGTAAATTCAGGAAGTGTTCCAAGTTTGAAAATGATACATGGGATAACACCAGAGATATTAGAAAATGTCAACTTTTTTGCACGACAAAGACGACGACAACGAGGGGACTATGACAAAACCTCGACTTTTTCTTCGAAACAGCCGAGCTAAAGATGAATTTGAAACACAGATAATAAAAAGACATGTTAGTTTTACAAATCACAAATAGACGGAACCAGTCAGAGCGTTATCTTTATAACGCCTCGTCCAATGTTTACTAGAACAAAATAATAAGTGAACTTTTTAACGATTTTCTGGACGAATGATGGGTCACAATATATTATTACTATGTAACTATTACTTGATTATATTTACTTTAGTACAATTAGTCCGGCGCAAGGGATATGTGGCCCGGCTTTAAATAGAGGTTTTTAGCGAATGCTGAGAACCATGTGGCCCGGTTTTATATATAGATCGTTGAGTAATGAACGGGAACCATGTTAAGTTCAAGGTCAAGCTATTTATAATTGAGTATATAAATATAGATATTGAATTGAATTATCTCCCCTTAACTATAAATATAATTATATACATGTATATATATAGATTATATAAATAGATCGATGAGTCGGTGTTTTCTTTTATGCGAATTGAAAGTTTATTGTTGTAAGCAGTTATAGAAAAAGTGTACATGTAGTAAGAGACATTGTTCAGATAGTTATTCTTGGATGATATTGAAGTTTGTGTTCTGTTTACGAATATTGGCAATCCTATGACTTGATTTTTGGCGCGTGAATGTGACCTATGTTATGATGGTTCTTTGTTTACAAATGTTTCTGATGTTGAAATTGACGGTTCTAGTGGGTTTCTGTTTTACAAGAAGGCGATTTCGTGTCTATAAAGTAAATAATGATTGTATAACCATTTTTTGTATGTCTTTCTCTGTTGTTCAGAATAATTGTGACTCATCCCCATCCCCTCCCATCCCCCCCCCCCCTGGTTTACGGGATCAAGATGCTGAATATAGAAAGTTAGTATAGATTTTTCATCCTGAAAGTACCAAAGGACTTGCCATGTACGTGGTAGGACAATTTTGAAAGATACTGTTGAATTTAAATAGAGCAAATTCATTTATTGTGGTTAGTGCTATGATAATGTTTAACTTCCAGGTAACTCCTTGATGAAAATTAAATGTTGGCGTAACTGTCCACAAAGTGCAAGGTCTAACATTATCTTCAGCTGTTGTTGATATCGGGAAAACGATATAACAAGGAGGAATGGCTTACAAAGCTCACAGTAGAGTATCTACTTACGAAAATCTACAATGACAATAATGAAAAATCAGTTACATTTATGAAATTTTTAGTGCTCTTAACGCTCTACACTCCTCCTTGTTCGACCATCGATTTAAAAAGAAAAGTATCAAACTAAACAAAATTAACATTCATTTGTGCAAAATTTCATTGAAAGGCATTTTGCCGTTTTTGAAATGTTGATACTTTTTTATCGTTAAAGGTGCAAAGAGGAGTGTAGTAAATCCTTAAAATGTGAGTAATTATTTTGTATCCTAAACTGAATACATATCAACACATATAGTTCTGTAAATTCTTCATCATAATTCATGTTACTATAGCAACCATCTCTTCCACTATTTTCTAGCTAGTTTTCATTATATTTAAAAGGAAAACTTTTCAATTCTTTTGTTTTCAAGTCATTCACTACATTTACTGCAAACTGTTAAATGTTCAGCAAACAAATTTCATCATAAATCCCATTCCATACCAATTCCGGTATACTTCATTTCAAACTGCACTCCTTGTATACAACGCGTTCCACAACTACATGTAATATACAAGCACACCCTTCAACGTTCAATACCCTTTGCCAATAAAAGACAACAATATAGTAGCACTTTAAAATTCTTTCTTTGTTTAAAAACAATCCATCACCTGCATGAACTCTTACACCCAACATCTAACTTCTTTTAAATGTCGTCCACATATAACACATCTGTGTTATACTTTTCTTGTTACCAAAGGAAACATTTTTAATTTCAAACAAATATTCTGATACATGTATATCAAATATTGATATATGGCAAAATATACTTGGTCCACAATATAACATATTTTCATCAGAAAATGTTCAGCATTCTAACTACAAATTACTTGGTCCATAATATAACATATTTTCATCACTGAATGTTCAGCATTCTAACCGCAAAGGCGTGAAATTTACCTCCTAGAATAGTATATATTAACATAAATCTCGTACCAGCTGACGGAACCAGTCAGAGCCTTATCTTTATAACGCCTCGTCCAATATTAACTAAAACAAAATAAGTGAAGTTTTTAACGATTTTTACCAAAGGAAACGTTTTAAGTTCAAACAAATATTCTGATATATCAAATATTGATATATGGCAAAATGTACTTGATTCATAATATAACATATTTTCATCAGAAAATGTTCAGCATTCTAACTGCAAATTACTTGGTCCATAATATAACATAGTTTTCATCAGAGAATGTTCAGCATTCTGACTGCAAATGCGTGAAATTTACCTCCTAGAATAGTATATATCAATAATCTCGTACCAGCTGCTTCCAGTTGCGCGGAGCCTTAACCAAGCGTTTGCCGAATTGGAGTCTATTATTACTTTTCTGATTTCTTGAATTACACCACTATTTTTACCAAGATGTATAAGAAAGTAACGCACACTCATAGGGTTAGGAACAGTGTCAATTAAAGCTGGAGATACGTAGATCTTCGGTCTAGGGACGTTCATATTTCTTATTAACTCTACAAAATAACCATCCACCTTTTCCAATACATATCTCATAGAAGGATTTTGATGTAGAATTTTAGAAACAATAATTTCCTGAACTAGAAGCGGTAAAAGTCGAAACGGAAAACGGGTTTTCTTTATTTTCTTCTGTTGTCTCTCCTTTATCACTGTTGCACGCTTGGTTCGCAGGGAATCAATATTCGAGGTCTCTCCCTGGTCCTGTTCAAAGTTATCTGGTTCTGGCGTAGGCAAAACAGTGTCTTCAGTAAATTCACGTAGCAGGTCGACATCGACAGATACACTTAGATAATGCATTCCCTTGTCTTCGGGGAAATATCCGATAGTTATGAGGGGGAGGTTAGAATCATAAACCCCATCATTTGATACTATGGCGGAATGGTCAGCTCCAGCAGCCGACACAACATAACATTGCATGTTGTACTCGCGCATAATGGCTATTAACGTGAGATTATCGCCATATGAGCCGTCTTGTGACATATGCGTTAAGTAGTCGTCAAAGCTTGATCCGTGAATGAATTGTTCGTAGAAGCATCGATTCTTTCTCAAATGATCTACCGCTTCTCCCCTTAGCTGCGCTTCATCCCTGTAGATTCCATGTTGTTGAAGTTGATGTTTAATGGCTGCGAACTGGCAGTTACCGTCTGGCTCTGGGTTCATTATAACATGCACACCATTTTGAAATTCTGTATCAAACATCTGAATTTTATCAGCATGTTTCAATACCTGATAATACTGTGCTCGATGAAGTTTCTTTTGAGCTCTGTCTTTGCGATTGTCTTTGTGATTGTCTTTGCGATTTTTTTTGTACTTTGTTAATTTTTTGTTGCTTTTGTCGTTCCATTTCCAATGTCAAGCTTGTAATGTTTTCTACACCAACCCACTCTTGAACTATGTTTTTGTTCTTAGGACTCACATATTCTATTAAATATCTGCCTCTGGAGAGTTTCGCATCTTTTACAATGCCATTTAGTATTCGTCGTTTGGTGGGAACTCTTTGTCTACTGAATGGATATCTCAATAAAATCTTTTCTCCTTTTTTGTACATACTTGGTTTTTTGGCCCCTTTCACCTGTCGTCTCCTGAAGGATTTGTATGCTGCAGTCAGACGTATTTTGATTTCATTTCTGCTCAATGACTTGGGTGCCCTAGTATGGCTCCTGCCGTTATAAACTTGAAACGGTGTCAAATTTCCCAGAACTCTCTTTACACTAGTATTAAGTGAATGAGCAATTTGTTGTAAATCATGGACCCAGTTAAATCCAAATTCTTGTCTGCATGCATAGATGATTTTGTTTTTCAAAGAACGATTCGACCTTTCGCACTTTCCCTGAGACTGCGGGTAATACGGACGACCATGAACGACTTTGATATTATGCTTCTGCAATAATGACTTCATAGCTGGTCCTTGAAATTCCGATCCATTATCGCATTGTATCGTTTCGGGAAACCCATGGTCTAACATTACTTTCTCCAGGGCGGTTGCTACTTCTGTCGAGGCCTTCGACTTCAGAGGTTGTGGCATGGTATATCGTGAGTAAATATCAATCACTTGCAGTATGTATCTATATGTTCACTCTTGATACTTTACTTCGAACCCCTTCATGTTTACTATGTCTATCTGCCATCGTTCATTTGACGCTGAAGATTTCACAGTCCTTGGAAATGGCTGGTTTGTAAATCTTGGGTATTCTTTATGACAGTAGGTACTTCGTTGTAGTATTTCGTTAATACTTCTTTCACTGAAACCTGCATACCGTTCCTTCAATTTGTTATACAATACTCGTGATCCGCAACCATTATTCTCTTTGAATGTTCTTTCAACATAACTCGGTAACTCTTCCTGTACAATAACAATTTTCCCATAACACATCAAGCGGCCGTCCTCATGTACAGAAAAATCTTTTTTTTTACGAAGAAGATTAAGTGCCTGTATTTGTTCGTTTGATCTTAGCTTGACTGGAATTTTGAACTCGCCCTTCAACCTGGAAACAATTATGTCGGACTTGGATTTTGAAATACACCCGAGGGTTTCGCCTCTCGCCATTTGCCAATGTTCAAGACGACAGCCTGAAATTGAAAAGATTTGTTCTCATTCAACGAGCGCTGTTTATAAATCACATACTGTATAACTGTTCATGATAACAACATATTTATTAAAGAGGGGTTAACCAGTATTACAAGAGCGTGGCCCTCAACAATGTCATATCATCATCACAAGAGGATCAAGATCCTAAAGTCACTCACCTGCTTAAAAGCTTGTTGCCTTTTAATGATGGTCAAATTCAGTAGGGATAAAGGTCATATTGACAATGAAAGCTTGTGTCCATGAGTGCATTTTGTTGAAATATAAAGATTATATAAAGCTAGCTCATATAATTTCTGAGAAATGAGTCTGAACATTAATCACTGATGGGTGTGCATTATTTTTCAAAGTTTTCTAGTTTTCTCGCAGTAACGTTCAAATCCGGAAAAATCAAAATGACGGGTATCATCACTGTATTGCCCCCTATCTACAAACCAGGTTTCATGATGCTAGCTCATATATTTTCTGAGATATAAGCCTTGACATAAATCACTGATGGATGTGCATTGTTTTACAAAGTTTTCTAGTTTTCGCACAGCAAGGCTCAAATCCGTAAAAGTCAAAATTGCTGACATAATCCGTGTATTACCCTCTATCTACCTAGCAGACTTCATGTAGCTAGCTACTATGGTTTCTGAGATACGAGTCCGGACATGATGTGCATTACTTTTCTGGTTTTCTCACAGCAAGCCTCAAACTTAGAAAAATCAAAATGACGAACATTTTCCTAACATTGCCCTGTATCTACATTCCAAGTTTCATGAAGCTAGCTCAAATGGTTTCTGAGAAATGAGTCCGGACATAAAACGGACGGACGAACGGACGGACGGACGACCAGCGCCATAACATAAATCGTCCCTTCGGGCGTATTAAAAAACAAAAGCTATCATTTCACCAAAATAGCTACAAGAAAAAAGATACAAAAGCTATCATTTCACCAAAATAGCTACAAGTAAAAAGATACAAAAGCGAGGCACTGATCAGGAAAACACTTGTGTATTAGGACACATGTAATAAACTAGTACTTTATATAGTACATGTATATTTTCAGGTGCAATTAATTAATTAATGAAAAATTTACATAACACTTACGTTATAACCATGAATGTTCTCTCCTCGGAGTGACTCTCTGAACTGATGAAGTTTGGTCATGCAGGTCGTTGTTCTTTCTTTCCTGGCCCCGCCTTAAGACAGTCGTCACAATTCCCGCCAAACTTTAAAGGTACCGAAGGACTTTGAAGTCATACACAGCACACTCAGAAATCTTTGATTTCAAAAAGCGGCAATCTACAAAGACTTGCTTGAAAAAAGAGCCGGTAAGATCATCAAACGGCTGAAATAATGTAAACCTTTGGATTAGACTACAACCTGATATTCATCCAAAAAATCAATGGAAAGTAGTCAAAATTGGTGTACTTATTTATTAAGATTTGTTTACTTATTAGTTTTGGCGGGAATTCGAAGCTTTGCCCACTATATATTCAAAGTAATTTAGAACATATTAAGTGAAACTAATTAATTTAAGGAGAGGCTCGCTCGATTCACAAGCTCTGCCACCATTTTCAATAAGATTACACTAATCACATAATTGGCAGGAAATATAATAATGATATTTGAATATCATAAAGTTTTGAAATACTCATAACTTCGTTTGAGAATGTCGTGTGTAATATCACAATGATGCGATATCGAGTTGTCGCGTGACATTTCCCGTCACCACTTCAGTGTAGTTACTTATTCTGGTCCTTACCATGAGCCTGGATCTGTTTCCTAGATGCGTTACTTCCCTTTAATTTGACATTTTGTCTGTGGTTATTTACATCGACATGTTGTGGTTTGATCCCACTGCAGGGCCGCCTCCGGGTAAACACAGCGTCATAAATTTAATGGCCCGAAACGCTGCCGGAGGTATTTATTTGAAAATGTCGATGTTTGAAGGTCATCCTTACAAATTGATGTGTCCGGTCTGTCAAATAGTGTCAGACTGATCGACTGCGGTTTAGTTCCATAATATTGAAATACAACCACTTAATAAATTCTAAAACGACATCTCTCCGTAAATACCATATATGCGACTAGCGACAGCGGAAGTGCGATGAGACATCGCAACATGGCGAAACAGCGCATGACAATCCGATACGAAATTCGGAAATGTCACCATGTCGTATCGCATTGCCGTGCGTCGCCCAGCGCACGGCATGTAATAACGCGATACGATATTGCTTAATTGCAATACAACATCGTCACTTTACGATACAACACGCAAAATTGCGATTCGTCGCGTGACGTTTGCTTGGCGAAAATTAAGATTACGTAAAGATTACATTCTTACAAGTTCGCATTTTACAAAATTATATTGCATCTACCTATGATTGAACTAGGAAAATATCTATACTGACTTCCTATATAATGCAATACGATTTATAGGTCCTTTATTGTTGCATCTTGTTTAAATTATGCTTTCCCGAGCAAAGGAGCGATTCCATGCATCAAAATTCACAATAACCGAGGAGCTAGAGATATTTTCAAATGCTGAGAAATCATGTAAATCCATAAGAGCTAACAGTAATAATTATAGTTTTCAGGATTAACTTCATATCATAGTCACGTGTGCAAGACGTAGGAATGTGTCACATAATTATGTGAAAAATTCGTTGATACCTAGTGGTGGTTAGAAAATAGGCCTCGAAATTTTCTCAGCACATTTTTGGCCATTTTCGTACGAAATTTTCACAAATATGTGAAATTTTCGTACGAATTTTTCACACGTGTGACGAATTCGTTTGTGTGAAAATTTCGGTTCAACAAAGCAGAGAGAAAAAGAGAACAAACGTATAATTTGATCAATTTCAAAAACACCAAAAACAACTGACACAATGGAGTAACCTTAATAGTGACGGTCTCGGAACGGTCAATGGAATGCAATTGACACGTGGTTAAAATCAGGTTCTAGGGTGTACCAACCTACCATATTTTCTTTCAGGTTCTCGTCTGAAAAACCATAAACGATCCACTGCTCAACATTATTTTTGCAAAACCACACACACACACACACGCGCGCGCGCGCGCGCGCGCGCGCGCGCGCACACACACACACACACACACACACACACACACACACACACACACACACACACACACACACACACACACACACACACACACAGAGAAAACATTTGTTACTAATAGCAAATTCATCGCTATGAAAATCAACATTAATTTAATCCATGACAACATTTGATAATGGCTTAACATTATTTTGCAGTAGTAGCAACAGCAGTAGCAGCAGTTGTGTACACCTAGTATTACAATTAGTAGTTATTGTTGTTGTTAATGTAATAGTTATAACACAGGTAGTAGCAGTAAAAGTATAGCGATTTCTTAAGTAATGTCAATGGTATTTATATTTCAATTTTTACTTTCCCCTATATCTATCCCTTACTATTATACCGAACCCCTTGAATAAACAACAATTAACAATATGATGCATAGACTTACGCATTGTACAAGAAAGTAATCATGATATTAAAGTTGTAGATGTTTTAAACATTATTTGATTAATTGACTAATACTGACAAACTTATCCGGCAGGATGTGTCGCTCCGTGTAGAGTTTAGACAAAAAGATTTACCAGGACAGGTATCGTTGTTGCAGTCAGGATCAGTTTCAAACATACTGCCTAGGCATGGTTCTCCCTGAGGAACCCGCGGTTGATAGTAGCAGTCCCTATGCCGATCTCGTGTCCCTCCACCACATGTTTGTGAGCAAGGTGACCAAGAACTCCATTGACGCCAAACTCCGTCAACTGTAATACAGTTTGTTGAAAAATTCCGTAGAGCAGGAAAGCAGAATACCGAGACCATATATAAAACTTAAATATTCCACTATGTGAAATTTCAATAGTCAAAATGATATGAGTAAGGATTTGGATTTTCAAATGAGACCAAAATATTCCGGGCTTGTACTGTACTAGTATCCACGTTTTTTTCCTGGCGCGCTTGAACATCAGCTCGTCATTTTCTATACTTTTTTTTGAGTCACATGGTAATGGCAACTGTGCTTTCACGCTTTCATACCTTTTGCTCTTGCTCGAAGACGCAAAGGAACGATACCTTTGACAAGTAACATTGAAAAAAATGGAAGGGACAATAACGAAGGAACTACGCATTTTAGCTATTATACTTTCGCTTCATCCTAAATTGTGTTATTGCTTATTTGCCATCGTTCCCCTATCTCTTCGCCATTCTTCATTTCCATCTACGTCATTGTCCAATCAGTTCCCCTAGAGTTAAGGCTTATGAAAGATGGCCCCAGTATAACATCATAATAAACTGAGAACCATGTAAATGAAATAGGAAAATAGCAACTATGTGCAGATTCAGATTTACCTGGACAGTCGCGCAGTGTGCAATCTTTCGTTTGATTTCCTCCGCCAGGGGGGCAGTCATGACCACGTGGTTTCCCAGTAACGAAATCACATGTGCGGGTCCTTTGTTGATGGCCATGACCACAGGTAACATCGCATATTGACCAGGCGGACCATCCACTCCATTCACCATCAACTGATTGGCATTTTAATATGTAAAAGTAGATTCTTCATTCAAGTGAAAGGAAGAAAAAACATGTATTAAAAGGTTTTCCTGTATCATGAGCTTACTCTACCTATTTCTTGATAATATTTGTGCAAGAATAAGTACGTCAACCTTCAAAAAATTATAGACAGACCTAAGAATATAAATTGTACATCTGTTTTTTCACTAATTATATTTTAACTGAGTATGAAATAGATATAAAGGTAACTTTGAAAGCCACCGAACGCGACAAATATGAAAATATTGCATCGCCATAGGCCAATTAAAAATTAGAAAAGTGTATCCTTGGGGTAATTGAACAATATCCCAAATTGATATTGGCTAGAAAATTGAAACCACACATCTTTAAACTGGCCGGAATATTTAACAAAAGTAATTTTTGAAGTAAATTGTACTATTAACAAAGTACACAAGTATCACGCTCAGTGATCTCCAAAGAAAGTAACTGATAACGACACTGATTGAATGTAAGGGGAGAGTTTTTACAGCTGCTAAACGGCACAAAGGCACGAACAACACTACTGTGATATTGAAAAAAGATGAAAAGGGTAAATTGAAATAGATGAAATATGTACTTTGAAAGCCACCGAACACAACAATTATGAAATCATTGCAGGTTTTATTTAGCCTGTTTATGGACAGTCATGGAAACGCCTATTCTCAATCACAACGAGCCCGCAATATTTTGATATTTTTCATGTGGCTTTCAAAATTCTGTGACATCAATTTAATATCACAGAAGCGTTGTTTTGTGCCGTGTGGCTGCTGTTAAAAGTCTCATGAATAAAATTGGGGGAATTTTTGTTTTATTTTAATGTGGTACCAACATCCCTGGATTAAAATTGTTCTGATTTGCAATATTAAGTCATTAGAAATCATTAACATTCTTACACACTATATAAAAGCGAACAAGCTGTTAAATATAAACACCATATGATGTTGTACGGAGCCCCTTAGGTGACATTTAGCATACTTTTTTTCATTTTCCATACATTTTAAGGATATTATTTCGTTTAAACGAATTATTTATTTATTTATTTATTTATTTTAAGGAAATAATAATAATAATAATAATAATAATAATAATAATAATAATAATAATAATATTTAATTATAATAAATAATATCCTTAAAAAAGTATGGAAAATTAAAAAAAAAGTATGCTAAATGTCAGCGTAGGGGCTCCGTAATGATGCACGTTTAACACCGCCATCTAAACCTGGATAATTTACAATGTTAACATGAAAACCATCTCTTTTATTATATAGTTTACTAGCAACGAAACCATTCTCAATAGAAAGATTAGATCAAGAAAGTTTGCATGCTTTTCTGAATATTTTGCTTTGTAAACCCCGAGTTCATCAAGATATATTTTGTTGACCTAAGATGGAAACTTGTTATAATATATATTTAACAAATCGTCCAGATACATCGATGTATTGTGAAAGACTGTTGAATGTCATTTTGATGTTCTCTTGAAAGAGATATTAGTATAAAACAGAGAAGTAACAAAAGGTGCACAATAAGTACCATAGGTATGCCTATCACTTGTTCATACAAAGAGATATCAAATATATCAAAACATATAAATTATATCAAGACAAAACAGAGAAACTCGGACAGGTCTTGACAATCCATATAATATAATTATTATCATCAAGGAACCATCTGTAAACAGCTCTATGTTGATTTTAATCGATATAGGTTTTATTTTCTCTTGCAAACTATTTTACAATTAGACTTTTCTTCATTTTTGTATATCAATGTTTTACTTAGGAGAAGGAAAAATACAGGATTGACGATGGCAAATCAAATATCGTGTTTAAGCGGTATCTGGAAGGCGTGTGTTTGTTACAGATAACAAGCTATATGACAGATACACATACCTGGGCATTCAGTACCATTGTGACAGGCTTGGTATTCTATTTTATCACCTGTGCAGTTTTTACCATGTGGGGCACCAGGAACCGGAAATGCGCAAAGTCTCGACCGTGTTACGTTTCCTTCACCACAGGTAACTGTGCACGCGCTCCATTGCGTCCACGCTGACCATATTCCATCAACTGAGATAAACGATTGTGCATGAGTCCGAATAAAAATCAGTCAGATTGCTTTCATAAATTTATTCCTGAAGCTAAATCTTACATTATTCCAGCTCTACGGAACTGGATATGATGTTGTTGTTTTTGTAACAAAGTCAAGTATGAGTGAGCATATCTCTAAATCTCACATTCTTTTATCACCAAATGAACATTAAACATTCGTTAAAAAACTTTCTTTCTTTAAAAGTGCAACCATTATACGTTTTCGATATTGTTTTCGCAGCTAATCAATACAAACTTTGAGAAACGTCATGAGATATTTCGCGATTCACATTTTTTTATTTAAAAACAGCACACTTCTTCAAAAAGAGAATTTTCCATTACAGTATACATTTCGATCTATCTGCAATATCGGGTATATTATTATAAGCAAATTACGTCGACTAAAGTACGCGTATATGATGCTTTGGAAGTAAATTAATGACCTAATTTCCAGAAAACGTATGTTCTATTGGCGCGGTATAAATTACCTTTACAAAGAGAAGCTCGACACCACGCACTCTCTTCTGTTTTACCAATGCAGGTGATACCATGAGGGGCCACATCGTCAAAGGTACAGTTTCTCTGGCGGTACTTATGTCCAAGGTCACAAGACGTACTGCACGCTCCCCACGGCAGCCATGAAGACCACACTCCATCAACTGCACGTTAGACATAAATATGACAATGTCAACAATCAGAGAAGTTCGTGATGAAAAGATATCGATAAACACAGCGTGCACGCGAACATAAATTGCACAAAGTTGATGATTAGCAAGCAAGTCTAGTCTTCCTCCCAACCTTAACCGGATTTGATTTACCACTGACCGTCCCAAGGCGGTAACCCCTCGGGTTCTCATTTTTGTTAATTGTTTGTGGTGTCTTTTTTGAATCTGATCACTTTATTAGCCATGCTCTCTCCCTCTTCTTCTTGACTGTGTGGAGTGGCTGTTTTTTTCTGAATGTGTCAATTGCTGATACGCATATTTCACCTTTTCATTTCTTTTCGACTGCTTTTGCAGCATGGGGTGGTTGCTCTCTGCTACATGTAGTTGCATTACATGTAATTATGTCATCAGCCAACCTGTTCCTTACCCTTGCTGCAGCAATAACTAAGTCATCGTAGTATATTGACATATAATTATCTAATGATACGGACATATGGCGTATTCTGTAGCTAGGCACCATTTATTTGGACGTGTGTGGTGGTTTCTGTGCTTGGATATGAGAAAGTAATTCTTCTTATAAATGTATATCTTACTCGGACACAACTCTGTGTTGCATTGCTGACTTTCAAAAGTATCTCCAACACAATAATTTCCATGAACCATTGACGGCCATTCACATTTACGGTCACGTGTTTGGTTACCTCCGGCACAGGTGACAGGACAGTCACTCCATGTACTCCACGCGGTAAACACGGCATCCACTGTAATATATGTGCAAATTTTATCCAATTTCGTACAGACATATTAAGATCACATTTGTCAATTATTTACAGATTCAGTTTTATGAAAACAAGCTCAATTTTGGTTTTGCCTTTGTCAATCGTTTGGAATGTATTTATATTGTATTGTTTTCTTGTTTTTATACGGGGCTAGTCCGAGTGGGCAGCAATATACATTTCCATTACTGACAATGAACAGACTCAATAAAAACCGAGCCTGCACTTTTCACTTTTTTTCGTGTCTTAAGAGTTATCTTTTCAATTATTTGTAAACTAACTTACTTGGACACTCATTTGGGTTGCAGACTTGGTTTTCCAATGCTGGTCCGGAGCAGTTCTTGCCTCTGGGAGACCCCGCGAACTCGCACGTTCTCGATCTGTAAGGGATAAGAAAATCATTCGCTACACAAAGGAGTGGCCAATTTAAAAGTAACTAAGAGGGAAAGAGGACTGAGTTAACTTAAACGCGGCCTACTTTTTTCAATGTTTTGACTTTGGTTTTTTTTGTGCTGTGTGTGAATCTTCGTATGCTGCTCTACGCCGCTACCCAAAGCGTAAATGATAGTTTTATGAAATCTTTTATAAAGTTGTTTAGTGGTAAGTTCACATTCCACCATTTACACATTTTGCAATGCGGTACACTTTCGCAATTCTACCTGGACGAGGTTCCGTTGCCACACGTTCTATCACATGATGAATAGCCAGTCCATTGTCCCCATTGTCCATCCACTGAAGTTCAAAGAAGTTCAAAGAAAAATACATCGTCAGCAAGCCCTTATCACTATGCTTCAGTTTTATAAAGTTTCGTGTAAAACGTGATTGTCGGACAATGATAGTAGTAACAAAAAAAACAACAAATAATCACAAACTGACCCAATCGTCGACAGTCATTCTGGGGATGGCTCATAATACTTATTTGTATTTTCAAACTACAGTTTGTATCCTAAAATTAAATAAAAAGAGAACATGTATGTATGTTATTTGAGCGTTAATTCTATTACTTTTAGTAGTTTGTTTCTTTATAATGTAGATGTCGCTCGAAGCAATCCGATATGCTATTTTTTTTAAAGAATAATCATGACTGGCTGTGTAGGGAGCCTGTGTCGTCTGGATGTGGCCATTCCTTATATGCTTATTTCACTTTTTCGATTTAAGGGAAACATGGGAAAGGTAAAGCCTTCTCAATTTATAATTATACACGCTTTCCATTTGGAATGTACTTATAACGGTTCATCTTGCCATCATTCACTGTGTTTTTATGAGCCCCAGCGGATTGTTAAACGGCATGATGGGTAACCGCTATCGTTCTTTACAAATTATCGACTAAACATAACGCTCATTTAAATTTCTGTTTAAATGTTTATAAATCAAGATTACAATAGGTTTTCATTATTTTACAGTTACATCCACTTGTAAACTCATACAGTTACAGTCGGGCCTCAATTGCAAGGCTTTATTAAGTACAGAAACAGTTATTTTACAGTTACTCGTCTTGCTCTCCTCATGCCTTATCGCCCACATTCCATTGACCGTCAACCAAAATTACCGATGTCTTTCACTGTATTTATCTAATGAGATTACTGGAGTCGAAGATGCAAAAACACAATATGTGGTTTAACATTCGCTTCTTACCTAAAACTTCCTGAAGTTTGGTCGAGAAATTCAGTTAGTATTCTAAAGACCAATAGTAAAAACCCTTACCTGGGCAGTTTTCAGTATGACAACTCATTGTCTCTGTATCGTTCCCGCTGCAGTCCTCACCACGTGGTGCTGGATTGGAGGGGTCGATATTAAACTGACATGTTCTGTTCCTCAAACTGGAACCTCCGCCGCACGTTACCGAACACTGACTCCATGACGCCCACTGCGTCCATACCCCGTCCACTAAACAACAGAGTGTTATCACATATAGTAGCGTATTTAAATTAATATTGAGTTATAGAATATATTAAATGTTTACATTCGTTAATATAAATTTGTAAACTAGAAATGCGGAGAGTGTGTTTTTAAGGTCTTGCCACACTCCTCCCAATCCTGTTCATCGATAAAAAAATTATCAAAATCTCAATAATGGCAAAATGCCGTTAAATGAAACTTTGTACAAATGAATGTTACTAATGTATCTTCATTTTGCATATAGTAAGACACGTTAGAAAAGTATTGAAAACAAGCTAGACCTTAAAAGTCCTTAAAATTCTATTTACATAAATTCACAAAAACTAAGCGATACAAACCATAATTTTAAATTCCCGCGTGAGTGCAATGTTACTGACAAGAAAATGTTGTGTACTTTGTAAAAAAAACTTTCAACTACTAAAAGAGAAATCAGTGATTGTCATCCGTTTCCGCGACCAGGAAGTGACCAGAAAATTGAAGGTCAAAAACACTTTTATTAATATCTCGTAAAGTTTACATATGTAAGTCACGAGGACACAATAAATTGTTGTCAGTATCATATTACTCATGTGGGCATTTAAAATGATGTTTTGTGCTGTTTAGGTTTTGTAAATTTATGTAAATAGAAGGTGAGGGAATGTTTAGATCTCGCTATTTTTCTTTACTGTTCTAACGTGTCTTACCATCTGCAAAATAATGATACTTTAATAACATACATTTGTGCAAAGTTTCATTTAACGGCATTTTGCCGTTATTGAGATTTTGATAATTTTCTTTTTCGGCGTTAGCTGTCTAAGCTCACTTTTGACCTAGTTTTTCGACCAATGAAATGTTGTAAATAATACTGGTATTCTCTTATTATGCAGAGGGAAAAATGAAATAAACTATTTCGATTGGTAGCTATTTACACCAGAGAGGCATCTAGCAGGGTGGAGAGGTATCTAGTGGGATTTTTATTATTATGCAGCGGAAGAATCAAATAGAATAATTCGATTGGTTGTCAATGGGTGTTGTATTGGAGGAAAAACATTTTTACGATTTAAGTAACCAGTTAAGTCAATATTGATGGCTTAAATACAATATTATATGGAATATTCTTGGGTGTCAGGTGAACACTTGCATACAATACACAGTGTAAAACGAAAGAGCAGTGTAGATATTCCTAGTTCTTACTGGTTCCTTTCTAGTTCCTTTGATACTGATTGTTAATTTCAAGTACGAAATATAAGTTTATTGTAGTGTAGTGGCTAACACTCTCGCCTCTCAAGCGGAGGCCCCGGGTTCAATACTCAGGATGGACACTTTTTTTAAAGTAAATATACGTAAAAGTTGGTAGATTTCGCTCTTGTAACAGGCTGTTGTTATTTATATTTATTAAATTTCAAGGCCATTTATTCATCTTGAATTCTCACTCTACACGAGGTATTTTATTGAAACTGAATATTTTGCTTCTTTAATCGACTTGTTATCACTGTATGAAATTGTTGAAACAGCTTCAACATTTTTTTTGAAAGACACTTTCAATAAGTTTATGAGTTGTCATTATTCGGTCGCTTAATCTCTAAGTCATACTAAGAAGGCAGGGAGGGTTCGTCAACAGCTATAACAAATAAAATAAAATAACTAAATTGTGTCTGCTTTGCCTCTCTGTATTTCTTTCTTTCTTATATACATGTATATATAAATCTTTTCCATCAACGCCGTTTATCTTTTTTAAAGATATTTCTTGTTATCGATGAATAGGATTGGGAGGAGTGTGGTAAGTCCTTAAACTAATTTGATTTTTGATTAATTGTTGAAAAATGTTAAATTGCTGGTGATCGAGACTAAGAAGGCAGGGAGGGTTCGTCAACAGCTATAACAAATAAAATAAAATAACTAAATTGTGTCTGCTTTGCCTCTCTGTATTTCGTTCTTTCTTATATACATGTATATATAAATCTTTTCCATCAACGCCGTTTATCTTTTTTAAAGATATTTCTTGTTATCGATGAATAGGATTGGGAGGAGTGTGGTAAGTCCTTAAACTAATTTGATTTGTCATTAATTGTTGAAAAATGTTAAATTGCTGGTGATCGAGACTATTATTGTATTTTACCAGGACAGAGGGTTGTGTTGCAGGTTGTTTTCTCCGACTCTGGTCCGGTACAGTTGTTGCCGTGTGGTTTATCAAGAGGGAAGTCACAATGTCTCGTGTGGAACCTGACTCCGCCCCCACAGGACTTAGAACATGGAGTCCATGCAGACCAGTCCGTCCATAATCCATCCACTGTTAGCAAATACGTACAATATCTTTCATTATATTTTCATTAATCATAGCTTATAACAAAAATTACATTTTGGTATGACAACACAAATTACATACAAATGTAGTGTTTTTCATTACATAACGTAAGCTAGTTTTAAAGATATCTCATGTATACATTACTTGCTTAAATTATTCTAGATATAAACAAAATTTGGCAAAGGAAGTCAAGCACAAAAAGAAAACAGAATCAAAGACGATGGTGAGGTGTAGCAAACATGAGATTTTAAATATCAGGTGTTATTAAACTTAAAATACTCTTGACTAAGATTTCAAATGTAAGTCAGAAATTTCAAGCTACATGGATGTATTTCTTGTGTGTCATTTGCAAACTTGGATACAAGGGAATTCGTTGCTCATGTATCCCAGTTTTATGTATACCTGGACAGGCTTGCGGATTGCATCCCTCTATATCATGAGTAAAGTTCCCAGGACATGGCTGCCCGTGCGGGGCATCTCTTGAGTATTGACAAATACGGTCTCGAACACGGTGTCCTCCGCCACACGAAGAATCACAGGCGTGCCATTCATTCCACGATTCCCATACACCGTCAACTGAAAATTGAAAATGTACAGTCACTTGTGATTAAACCCACTTTCCGTAATAAGAATGCCCCACATCCCTTTATCAGAGTTACCAATTTCCAGTGATAAGAGTTATTCTCTTTCAGCGTTTAGAGTGTCCCTCTTCCTGTCATCAGAGTTAAACCTCCCATGATGAGAATGACCCATTTCCTATTATCGAAAATAATAAAAAGGGAACTTTGAAAGCCACCGAACACGACAAATATGAAAATATTGCAGGCTCGACCTGTTCATGGGCAGTAATGGAAATGCATATTACTTACTATTCACCCGCGTTCAGCGAAAAAAATATTTATACAAGTAAACAGTACAATTGAGATCCATCCTAAACGATTTGGTGGTGAACATGGAAGTTACCCTTTACCAGTCATCAGACAATTCAATGATCAGAGTCACCCACTTCCGGTCATCAGAGTATTTCCTTTTTCTTTTCATTGCAATTAGCGTTTACTGTAATGATTTAGTTTTTGTTATTTCCTAGGCGCATGAACACGAGATTGAGCGCCATTTCTTATTCTACTCTGTATCAACACGAAAAGACATTTAAACATCGTCCTCTTAAAGTTTTCTTATTTTATTCAGTGTGTTGATTTAACTTGCTGTAAATGTTATATTCTTAATATAACAAAATAATTATTATAAGGAAGATCATGGATCAAGATCAAGTCTTCTGATCTTCTTATTTGAATGCTGTTTTAGTATTTAAATTGTATGGCTTGTAATCAGTTATTAGTTTATATCATTGTAAAGCGCCCTTTGATCGCGTTATCTATGTTTTTAGAATGTGTCTTAGAAAATTGTTTTATAATTTTATTTCCATGCCTATTCTTAAGCTTTGCTATAACGTTTAACATTGCCTTTAATTTATGTTTGTTTATTATTTTAATCAAGTATTGCATATTTATTTCACCTTTCTGAATAATTTGTACTTTTTAACCATGATATATTGTAAAGCGCTTTTGAGCATATTTTTTTGAAAAGAGCGCTATATAAATGCGGTATATTATTATTATTATTATTTATTAAGTGTAGTCAATTTATATCGTTGCCTACCCGGACATGGCTCTGTGTTGCAATCTTGCACATCTGTTGTGTTCCCAAAGCACTTAGCACCGTGGGGTGCGTCCTGTTCGAACACACATGTCCGATTTCGAGTATGTGTTCCCCCAGCACATGTCACTGTGCACTCGGTGAAATTGCTCCATGCAGACCACAAGCCATTAACTATTTATAGAAGAAATTTATAAATAAATCATAGAAATTGTTAAAAGCGTTTACCTATTTTATTTTTAATATAAAATCTTTCCAAACTAGATAAACATTAAAATCTTCAGTTTGCTTCTGTGACAATCATTTTCATTACTAGCGTTATCAGCGGTCATTAGCAACACAGTCGTCATCGTCATCAGTATAATAAACATGAATCGTCATGGAAAAACATATATATATATATATATATATATATATATATCTATATCTATAACCATGTACAGCACTCTTGGCTAGGCGATGTCGCCGTGTCTGGTGCTTAGATCTGTTCCTTTATGTCTGAAGGTTTGTTCGTTGGTTACTTATCTCACCCATATGTATCTTACTTCCACGAACATGAATCCTTTCGGGGATCCCTTAATTCGAAAGTTAGCTGTTTGAATTGAATTATCTCCCCTTAACATACTATATATCTTCAATTCAGTTTCGAAAGATCCAGATGACTTTCATTGTGTGTGTCTCTGTCTATAGCACTAGTGTGCATAAAAACTCCAAAAATAAAAAGGAGGAAGCACGCTGCTAATAGATGTGTATATGTAATTGTCCTACATGTTTGTATATGTATAAAAATAAGTGTATGTAAATGTCTAGGCAGTCAGAGGGTCATTTGTGGATAGTTATGGTTTATATGCGTTGCCGGAAAATTTCTCTATTGAGAACTTGGATGGCACGTCTATAACCATGTACAGCACTCTTGGCTAGGCGATGTCGCCGTGTCTGGTGCTTAGATCTGTTCCTTTATGTCTGAAGGTTTGTTCGTTGGTTACTTATCTCACCCATATGTATCTTACTTCCACGAACATGAATCCTTTCGGGGATCCCTTAATTCGAAATTAGCTGTTTGAATTGAATTATCTCCCCTTAACATAATATATATCTTCAATTCAGTGTATCGAAAGATCCAGATGACTTTTATTGTGTGTGTCTCTGTCTATAGCACTAGTGTGCATAAAAACTCAAAAAATAAAAAGGAGGAAGCACGATGCTAATAGATGTGTATATGTAATTGTCCTACATGTTTGTATATGTATAAAAATAAGTGTATGTAAATGTCTAGGCAGTCAGAGGGTCATTTGTGGATAGTTATGGTTTATATGCGTTGCCGGAAAATTTCACTATTGAGAACTTGGATGGCACGTCTATAACCATGTACAGCACTCTTGGCTAGGCGATGTCGCCGTGTCTGGTGCTTAGATCTGTTCCTTTATGTCTGAAGGTTTGTTCGTTGGTTACTTATCTCACCCATATGTATCTTACTTCCACGAACATGAATCCTTTCGGGGATCCCTTAATTCGAAATTAGCTGTTTGAATTGAATTATCTCCCCTTAACATAATATATATCTTCAATTCAGTGTATCGAAAGATCCAGATGACTTTTATTGTGTGTGTCTCTGTCTATAGCACTAGTGTGCATAAAAACTCAAAAAATAAAAAGGAGGAAGCACGATGCTAATAGATGTGTATATGTAATTGTCCTACATGTTTGTATATGTATAAAAATAAGTGTATGTAAATGTCTAGGCAGTCAGAGGGTCATTTGTGGATAGTTATGGTTTATATGCGTTGCCGGAAAATTTTTCTATTGAGAACTTGGATGGCACGTCTATAACCATGTACAGCACTCTTGGCTAGGCGATGTCGCCGTGCCTGGTGCTTAGATCTGTTCCTTTATGTCTGAAGGTTTGTTCGTTGGTTACTTATCTCACCCATATATATATATATATGGCATTTTAGACTGTTGATTACATGATTTCAAACAATTATCTTTGTCATTACATCAACAATATACTTTATATACACAGTAAGTGAAGCAATAGCCAACATAGGGATCGCGAAATCATATTAAGTTTTTGTTGGTACCTAAACACTTATGAAGAGATATTCAACGGTAGTGTTAGCGTTTCCCTGCAGATTTCTTTCACATTTGACAAAGATGCGATGACGAAAAAACAAATTATTATAAATCAGATATTTTACATACTCGGACATCTTTCCTCGTTGCAAGTCTGCATTGAGGTCAATTTATCTGTGCAGTCTTTACCACGGGGGAATTTCGGATCAAAGTCACAAGTTCTGTTGCGCGTTTGGGTACCATTTCCACAGGTTACTGTGCATTCCGTCCATCCTGTCCACTCTGACAACCTGCCATCAACTACGGTAAAATACAACAGCAATTAATTGAATTAAAAACAAATAAAATATAAAATAAAACTAGAAATGTGTCCATAGGACACGGATGCCCCCGCTATGCATGTTTGTCATGGTGAACATTTATACCAAGTTATTTGAAAATCCAATAAGTAATAACAAACTCACAGCCCAGACAAGAAAATTCTGGTTTTAGTAATAGTGACCTTGACCTTGGACCTACAGGCATGGGAATTGTACATAACACAACGCCTTGTCATAGTGAACATTTGTGCCAAATTATTTTGAAATCACTCTGTTAATAACGAAGTTATAGCCAGTACAAGAAATCTCTATTTTTTGTAACAGTGACCTTGACCTTGGACCTACAGGCATGGGTATTGTACACAACACATCGTCTTGATATAATGAACATTTATACCAAGTTATTTTAAAATCCTTTTATAAGAAATAACAAAGTAACAGAGCAGACAAGATTTTTATAACAAAATTCTATTTTTAGTAACAGTGACCTTGACCTTTGACCTTTAGGCACGGGTGTTGTACACGACACACCGCCTTATCATGGTGGACATTTGTGCCAAGTTATTTTGAAATCGCTCTATTCATAAGGAAGTTACAGCCTGGACAAGAAAATTCTATTTTTAGTAACAGCGACCTTGACCTTGGACCTACAGGCATGGCTATTATACGCGACACACCGTCTTGATATGGTGAACATTTATACCAAGTTATTTTAAAATCCAATAAGAAATAAGAAAGTAACAGAGCGGACAAGATTTTTCCAACAAAATTCTATTTTTAGTAACAGTGACCTTGACCTTGGACCTACAGGCATGGGTGTTGTACGCGACACACCGCCTTGTCATGGTGAACATTTGTGCCAAGTTATTTTGAAATCCCTCCATTCATAAGGAAGTAACAGCCCGGACAAGAAAATTTTATTTTTAGTAACAGTGACCTTGACCTTGGACCTACAGGCATGAGTATTGTACGCGACACACCGTCTTGATATGGTGAACATTTATACCAAGTTATTTTAAAATCCAATAAGAAATAACAAAGTTACAGAGCGGACAAGATTTTTCCAACAAAATTCTATTTTTAGTAACAGTGACCTTGACCTTGGACCTACAGGCATGGGGGTTGTACGCTACACACAACTTGTCATGGTGAACATTTGTGCCAAGTTATTTTGAAATCCCTCCATTAATAAGGAAGTTACAGCCCGGACAAGAAAATTCTATTTTTAGTAACAGTGACCTTGACCTTGGACCTACAGGCATGGGTATTGTACACGACACACCGTCTTGATATGGTGAACATTCATACCAAGTTATTTTGAAATCCAATAAGAAATAACAAAGTTACAGAGCGGACACGATTTTCGAACATACACACACACTGACACACACACACACTGACACACACACAGCCAGGGTGAACACTATATGCCCTTCCGCCATTACATGGCGGGGGCATAAAAATTATTTCTATTACTTATGTAAGGTTATTGCATAAAATCGAATCGCATGTATCAACATTGTGTACTTAAACATTAGCGCATAAAAGACAACAGTTTTTAAAAATTCAACTGAAATCACAGCCTCCCCACACGGTCCTCAAAAGACAGAAAGTCACATTTTTCATATAGTGAGAGAGAAAGAGAGAGAGAGAGAGAGAGAGAGAGAGAGAGAGAGAGAGAGAGAGAGGGGGGGGGGGGTCTCCCCACTGAGCCCTAAAAGAAGAGAATGAGTACAATATGAACATGACAAGATCCATTTTCTATCAGAGCTTATACACATTTTAAATGTTTTAAAAAGAACCTGGACAGAGGCTCGTTCCACAAATCTCTGTCTCTCTGTCCAAACCGGTGCAGTTATTCCCCATAGGATGCCCGAATGGCCGATATTCACACTTCCTCGTGCGCACCCTTGTGCCGTTTCCACATGACACCGTGCACTCTGTGAAATTACTCCATTCCGACCATTGTCCGTCCACTAACAAGAAAACATAGCATTTGATGTGTAAATCCAACTTTGTAATTCACATTGGTTGCATTGTGCACAGAAAACAAGTACGGGATGTTAGTGGAAGAAAATCTTATGAATATAAAGATGCATTACTTTTTTAGTCTTTCGCTGAAATGGGAAGAATACAGATGTTCAAATCCGACCAGACTTGAATCTTGCACTATAATTTATTTATACTGAAAGGATAAAGAAACGCAGGGTAACAATTGGATAGGCAGGTTCGAAAGCTCATGCTCCACGACGGTTTACACTGAGGCAGTGGAGACAAGTTTTATTCACTTTCGACACATGTTAAGGTGTATCATGACCTAATAACTCAATACACAAAGTTTCACTTTATTTGGAGAACGCGTTCTTAATATATCGGAACAAATGTTACCCTGCGTTTCTTTATCCTTTCAGTATATAATACCTCTTGCTAATTGTTTCGTCCCTCTACCGAATATCTACAAATAGCATCTGATACCATCAACTAAAGAAAACATTTTTCTGTAACACATAATACAAAAAAGACTGAACAACTTTGCATTTGGTTTTGTTAGCCATAGAAGTAACAACAAAAAACAAAAATGTGTAAAATACCTGGGCACAACTGTGGATTACATGTTTGTGTGTCGTTGTCTAGACCAGAACAGTTGTTACCGTGTGGCGCCACCTTATCAAATATACACAACCGTGTTCGTTGCTGGGTTCCGTTTTCACAAGTCTTTGAACAATCTGTCCAGTTCGACCAGCCTCCAAAATATCCATCGACTGAAATAATAGGCAAATTCTTTTCTGAGGGAACGTGTTGTTATTGTTGCACTGCAAATAGTTCAAGATGTACCTAAATAACATTTTAGATTTGCTTACACTGATTTTAAAATAAGTTTTTGAAATACTAAAAAAATAAATTCAGCTGTCATAAGTCGTAACCAGTCCTTAAAGATAACTTCTGAGATTTCCATATTTGTATGCACATTCACACACATATGCTTTAGTTTTAAGACAGAAATTTAATGCTCCAGAATATGAAACATGTAGAAAAAAGGCGTAATCATCCTACCGTCCATCCATCTATCGTTCTATCCTACCTAGATCCACGTTGGACACCAGATTTTTAACTAGCTTTTGATATGATTGTTTTGTATGTTTAACATAACGTTTTTGAATATCTCAAATGTATAACGATGTTGTACCGAAACAACCAATTAAGAACAGAAGTTTCTTTTTCTTGTAAAGAAATATATAAAAATGAGTTTTGAGCACTGGGTTCAAGCTCAAGTTTTATATCCTCATCTCCCAATATGATCTTGCATTAAGTTCAGCTCAATAACGCTGTATTGAAATACTTCTTCCATAACTCTGTTTAGGGGGACATTTGGCTGATAATAGTTAAGTTTAAATATTTATAAGAACCGTTAATCAAGTATTATTTTCGTTTAGAAGATAACTAGTAGGCATACTTGGACATAAGTTGCTGGCACAATACATCGTTTCAGTCGATGGCCCGGTGCAATTGTTTCCATGTGGTATTCCATTAGGAAAGTCACATGACCTGTTACGTGTGGTTGTGCCATTGCCGCATGTCACGGTGCAGTCCGTCCACGTACTCCATGGCAACCAAACTCCGTCAACTGTAGACAATATTACTTTCAAATAATTCCTATTAAAACATTGTTAGTGCATATCCAGTAATATATCTCAACATTTCAAACACTCAATTACATCTTTTACAAGATTTTTTTTAATGGAATCGATTACATGAGCCTCGCAAGTATATTTACAGATTGAATAGCGGAATCGGCTTTGCCAAAATAACTTAAAATACGGAATCATTTAATCAAAATTACCGCTAATATTGAAATTATTTAAAACACAACCGAATCTTGTGATTGATCTTACTCAGGTAACCCTTTACACAAAAAAAACCAACGGAGCTTTATAACTTCTCCTAATCTCCGAACTCGTTTTGACTATCGTCATTGAAGAAATGCTTTTATAACAAATCCCTTTTAGCAGCCGCTGATAAAGCATCAGATGACATTATTATAGTTTGACAGATACTCTATTTATTCGGTACATAATGAGGAACGTGAATATCGGTAATCGGTGGGTTGGAATTAATAAATCCAACTTGTATGCGCCTTTTCATAGCAGAAATCAATGGGGTAAGTCCCTTGAATTTAGTTTAAACATACACTTTTAAATTTATAATAAAGTTATACTCTGTTTTCTTCTCTACTATGTGTGCGGAGGGTGTGTTTTATGAATGCAGCTATAATATCTCTAACACAAGATTTATTAATACATATATAGTTTTTTTTTCTTAATCGAAACAGATAATCTATTTTAGATCTAAGCATTCTAATAATAAGAATGGGAAAATATATGTGTCCAGAAATAAGTACAGAAACAAACAAAGTGTAAAGGCAACGTGTCATCATACATTTCAAACCAGTGCGTAATAACTGAAAATGTTTCGTTTATCACTAAAATTGACACGTGGACAGTGTTTGTTTACCTGCACATAGACCATTGTTGCACTGCTCGGTCTCTGAGGCGTCACCCGAACAGTTGATACCGCGAGGAGCATCGCTTACAAACGCACAGCTACGGTTACGGGTGTGAGTCCCGTTCTCACAACTTACTGAACATGCCGTCCATAGAGTCCATGGGGCCCAGTGTCCATCAACTGATCCAAATAAATTCATCAGTTATCAATGATAATTAAATGACATAACAATTAATAGAGGCTTATCGCTCTTTATACACATAACAGAGACGTAATCCTAGCAATAAATAGGGCGCCATGGCCTAGTCGAACGCACTGTTGAAAGTTAACCGAAAAGGGCATCCAAATTCAAAGGCAACACATATATACCGCATAAGCCATAAATGACATTCTGAAAGAAGAGACAATTTACGAAAAAACTTCTATTAGCTCTACCTCCTGGGTTGTGCTCACGCCGCTTAGTTCGGGGATGGGCACAACTTAATATTTACACAAACAGTAAAATGTTGATTCATTCCAAACAACGGTGTGCGTATTACAGTTAAAATATCAACAAACCATTCAGGACAAACCGATGAGTCTTAGAACGGTCCGTAGCGTTGTAAAAATTGGAAACATAACCATATAATTAAACTTTTTATAAAAAACAAAGGTGAACACATTTCGCATTTAACCCAGAAGTAGTTACGTACCTGGACAGGTTCCTTCATTGCACGTTTTTTTCTCCGTCATCTGTCCGTCACATGGGTCTCCATGTGGAGCAACGCTAAATTAAAACACATTTTAACTGTTACCATCTTCTAATTTAGCGAGTTATGTGTGATTATCCAATATTACTTTTTAAAAACTGATAAAAAACATGAGATACATAGCGACAGATAGAACAGAATGTTCATCGAAGTTGAAGGTATTACAATTTCAATGTTTCAGATATGTACAAATTTCGCACCGCCATTTGCAAGAACAGGCAAATTTATTTGGCTAACTTTACTTCAAACCACCAACAAACAATTCTTTGGCCACTTTTTTCGCTAGACCAATTTATGAGGACATAATCATGCTCGTTTGATCGGGGTGTACTATACAGAATGACTATGAAGGAGTTTTTCTTAAAAGTTATTTTCGAAGTTAAAATTAGATCATATCATTTCAAACAATAAACTGATTAATGTGCAGTATATATTGAAAATAGCACTCAAAACACAAATGTTGTTAAAATACTGAAATGAAAAGCCAACTAGGATATTCAGAAAGACTCCCATCGTGTCCATTTTACCAAATTAATCTGTCATATTATGTAACAGCACCAGACTGATCAAATCAATCACATTTTGTTCTTTCTCATGTCAAATCAGTCACCTTTTTGGTCTTTCTCTGAAAAACTAAGGGGAAAAATCAACCGTTTTGTTCAAACAATTCACAAAGAGGCTAGAAAAAAATCGTATCTGGCCGTTTTCGGGATCGTATAATCTCAGCCTAAACATCGATTTATTCTTTTTATGCAATTGAATTTTAATAACGAAGGTTTATCTTAAATAAATAAACTGCTCACGCGTCAAAGACACAGTCGCGACGCCTGGTCTGTGTGCCTCCTTCACAGGTCTTGTCACAAGTAGACCATTCTTTCCACTCACTCCAGTGCCCATCAACTGTACAAAAACATTACTGTTTTCAATGTTTTTCTACGTTTCATAACTAATAGATTGATATAAATATGCAAGCGAAAAACTTACAATTTCGGTGCATGGTCTTCGGTGTACATTTTTATGTAAACTTCATACCAGACAAAACTTAAAGTCCACAAAAGGAAACGATCATCTTGTTAACCAGTTACCTGGACAGAGCTGGTTATTGCATGCCTGGGACTGGTCTAATACTCCAACACAGTTAGTTCCCCTTGGTCTATCAGGCGGGAAGTCACAAGTTCGGTTCCTGGTATGTGTTCCTCCCCCGCAGCTCAGCGTACAGTTTGTCCACTCCGACCACTCAGTAAGTTTACCGTCAACTTAAAAAAGCAATTAAAAAAGAAATACAGTGAAACCTGCTTTAGCAGCCACCTGCAAATAGCAGCCATCTGTATTAAACAGCCAGTCTGAATTAACCTAAACTGACATTTTGTTCTAATTTTTTACTGTCTGTAACAGCCACCTGTCTTTAGCAGCCACTTTTTGTCATTCCCTTGGGTGGCTGCTAAAGACAGGTTTGACTGTATGTCTTTATGACAAGGATGTCCCCGCCACCGCTTTCCACAACTGCCAAACTTGATAAGGAAAGTCCAGCGTGTTTTATGCAAATATGAGCATATTCCGAGACTGATTTATTATCAATATGCGGATTTAAAAAATAATGAAATTATTACGATTTTAACAAGGCCACATGATAAATACAATCTTATGTAAGATCTTAACATTCCCTAAGTACAAACAAATTTAACCAGACTCAAGTTATTTTTCAAACAAGGAATTCCTATTTTAAGAACATTGACAATTATATTGACTTCAATAAAATCACATGCACGATATCTTGGTGTAGCTCAAATCACTCTAAAGTTATTGTGCGGAAAAACAATTTTAAACAGAGACATTGACCCCCATGATCCACATTGCAGTTCTTCACAGACTCTTAACATAGGCTATATGCATACCAAGTTCAGTGTGGATAGCTTTATCCGTTCACAAATTATTGTCCAAACGAGGACGTACGGACCATTATAAGTACAGACGAGAGAAAATATTTATGAACCATTTATGCACAATAACCAATAACCTAAAGCATTAAAAATACAATTAAGAAAAAAAAACATCAGATTATTACCATTTACAATCATCAGTTAACTGAAGCACCATTCATTTAACACATTTGTCTTTATACTGTTTTACTTTTTGTAGGATTTTTTTAACAGAACCAACAATGTTTACGACCACCATATCAGCATTTTAGGAGCCAATTATAGTATTACATGCGATAATTCATTCGGACGTAAATTTCTTTTTTTTATATGAATAGCAGTTCGGTAGGGCTAGAGTTTTTTTTTTAATTTGGTCTTGTATATATTATTGATTCGATATATCCAAAGAATGATACCTGGGCAATATTTGGTGTTACACGGCTGCGTTTGGTGGCTTTCCCCAGTACAGTTATCTCCGTGCGGCGCGTCCGTGGGGAAGAAACAGTGGCGCATGCGCTCTTGTGTTCCACCAGCACACGTGACCGTACAGGCATGCCAGGCTGCCCACGCCTCCCAAGTGCCATCAACTAACATACACAATGTGCATCATTCTAACACTGAATCTAGCAAATATTTGAATTTATTAAAAGTTATACAAATCTGGTTAACTTTTTAAATTTGATGCAATTATGAGGTCAAATGGCTATTAATAAACAAACTGGTTACAAATAGTCTGTTAAACATTAATAAATAAGGAATCAGATTCACTTGTAAAAACATTGTGAAGGCAGAAATAAACTATTTTAAATGGTCCACAGGTTGATAAGATATTTTTATTTCAACATTGATTACATAATGATCACAAAATAAATTTTCATTAATAATTTTGTATTACGGAATTAATTTCTAATAGAATATCACAGGAAACACATTGATTATAAACATTAAATATTATTAAATGAAAAATAATAGAGATCATTATTTATACTATTGCATAAGACTCTGGCTTCTATTTAAAAAGGCTCACTCTATTTTCAGCATTAAATTAGTAACTTCAAACAACCATTGTTTCGTTATACGTTTTCCGATTTTCAAAATTCTTTCGCTTGGTTATCACTTCATTTTTTTTTTTCAAAACACCACCCACCATATTTCGTCATGTAACTGCGGAAAATATCAACATCATATTTTTGCAATTTATTTACTAACCCAAAACTTTTTTATCCATATATATTTCTATTTCATAAATTACTATCAAATATAGCCGGCGCCATTTTACGGGCGCCAAATAATGAAATGTACCTGGACAGGCCCCGGCAAAACATGAATCGGTATTTGTTGTTACCCCAGTGCAATTATTTCCACGTGGGTATCTGTAAAACAGTAAACCAATAGTGCAGATAAATATAGTCAGTGATTTAAATAAATATCGTCAGTGATTTAAACAAGAGTCAGTCAGAAAGAACATCATGCTGAAGAAGTCAGGAAACTGTTGTGAGATTTGTAAAAGCACAGTTAGTCTGAGATGAAAGGAAAGAAAACTTTAAGTTGGATGGAGGTGTGGTTCGGCTGAAAAAAAGGGCAGAACCAACAAAGAGCGCTGAAATTGTCTACATAGAGATAGTTTGAAAACTGAGGGTCAAAATAGCAGGCTGAGGGGCAAAAACAGCGAACGGTGATGTTTGTGGTGTACGAAGATAAAACATGGGATAAAGTGTAGAGGAAAGTGATGAAGGGAGATTGGATACAAAAGATGGGGACGTAGTGTAAGATTTAGGCTTTCATGCAAACACTAACTATGTCATAGTCACCCTGAAGTTTAATCTTAGTTGAAATAAAAGTTAGAGTTATGCGTTTGGCATGGTGATGAATGAGTAAACGTAGCAGTAGTAGTGTGTCTGGTGGTCTGTAAACATTTCTAATGATCACTGTTACTTTTATTTTAAGTTACTTCAAGCTCTTACACCTCTGGTTCAATTTTTGAAAATTGTTTGTGCTTATTTAATATAATCATTGCGACAGTAAATGTTCATTGGAATCGGAAAAGTTAAGAGCCCCTCTCGAATTGATAACAAAAAAAACAACAAATAAATGCATACGAGGCCATATATAGTTACCTGGGATCAAAGTCACATGTCCTTGTTCTCGTTCTATTTCCGTATGCACAGCTAGCAGAACAAGCTCCAAACAATCCCCAATTAGACCACTGGCCATCAACTAAAACATGTGCTATTAGTTAGACATAAAGGAACATTGACCTCCGCCGAAAATGACAAAGAACCTATGGATGGTTGCTTGATACGACATGTTCGCTGGTAGTAACAGAATGTGCAGTTTTTTCAAACATCATGCATCTTCTTGATCTACATCAACAACCATTTATTAAACAGCTTTATAATTGATTATGACACGTGTAGATAAATGAATATCACAGCATTCGAGTACCTGGGCAGTGATCCGTGTTACAAAAACCGGTCTGGGAGTCGTTGCCTGGACAATATGTTCCGTGCAGATGGTGCTCGGGATACGTGCAGTTCCGGTATCTCACGTGGGTTCCTCCGTCACATGTTGCCGTGCAATCACTCCAAGGACCGTACGCCGACCAATGACCGTCAACTTTAAATAACAAATATTAAATAAAAGTGTTAAATGTATGAAATATTTACAATTAAGACAGCCTAACAGTCGTCACTGCAAAAATAAACACACACACAACAAATCTACCTAATGGCAGAATTCAGTTCAATAAATCTTTGCAGGAAGAACTGTTAGCAATATAGCTTTATTTTGCCTTATTATGTTAGGAAAAGTTAGCAAAAGTTGTTAAATATGTAGGTCTAACAACAAAAACATTATTTTAATAAAGTCATGAGTCATGACACTAATAACAATATGGTGTGGCCTTTGGTCTAACATTTGTACAAAATATGAGATAATTGTTGAAGTGTATTTGACCTTGAATTTCCTGGTTGCGTAAATATGGCAAAAAAACAAAACAAACAACGTTGGTTACTCTCTTCATAATAGAATATTATTTAAAAAAGACACAACATATTGTTGCTGGTATAATAATACTCAAATTGCGTGATTTTATGTTTTAAAACATTAAATATGTATGGTTTTCATAAAAGTAAAAACCTAATTAAAGTAGTTGGTCATGTTCAAAAGCAATTTTGACAGACTATTTATAATAAATCAGATTTACCAGGTGCCTCAGTCGTTGTTGTTGTGGTTGCTGAAAAAAAAACATTTAAGAAAATAACATCAATAGTCATTTTAAGAACCATTGATATTTCGCCCATATTTTCACAGCTGAATAAATATGATTTACAGCAAAATTAAAATTAACAGTAACAAGACTTTTTTTCGGCGTAGCTGTCTAAGCTCACTTTTGACCTAATTATTAACCAATGAAGTGTTGTGAATAATACTCGTATTCTATTATTATGCAGCGGGAAAATGAAATAAACTATTTCGATTGGTAGATATTAACACCAGAGAGGAATCCAGCAGGGTAAAGAGGTATCTTGTGGGATTTTAAAACAATTAGTTCCAAAACAAATCATTACAGCAACAGTTGAATAGCAACCAACTAGCATCCTCCACCTCTTTCCCCTTCTCGCTTTGATTTAAGTGCAAATAGATTGATGTTTTCTGTTGCTTTTCGTTCTTTTTTCCGGTAACAAGGTGTGGAAATGGGTCTACGTGCATAAACATTGTAGACAGTTTCACCAATTTACATCTCTTAAACAAACGATAACGCAACTTACTGGGACAGAACGTAACTGTGCATCTCTTAGAAAAGAATATGTAGCAACTTTCTGGAGCAGGGTGTAACCTTACATTATTTTTTCATACATGATTCTCAATCTCATAGACAAGAATACAGCAGCTTACTGGGACATGCATTAACGTTACCGGAGACTCAATCTCACAGACAACTAGATAAATCAACTTACTGGGGCAGGGCGTAGCGTTACACGTCTCTGTATCCTGTAGTCGATCTGTACAGGGATTTCCGTGTGGAACGTTTGGTGGGAAATAGCAATGTCTCGTCCTTTTTCTCGTGCCACCATCGCACGTGGCAGAACAGTAACCCCATTCCTCCCATGCCGTCAAAGTTCCATCCACTAAATATAAGATATTCCATTTTATGTGTTCACTTTCAAGTTGTAAGTTTCTTTGCATGACACTCAACTTGATTGTTGTTCTAATATTAATAATTTTGACTAGTATTTTTACTTATTATATTGTTTCAGTTCATTTTCTGATCTCCACCGAACCTATATTCAGCATTAATAAAAGTATTCACGATATTTTCATTTGATAAGGGACACTTTGAAACGAGTTTTATCCTTTAATTTCAGATGTTTACAAGTTTAGTTGTAAATTAACAAACTATTCCACTGGACCTAGTTATTGTCAATCAAACCATTTACAAAGGATTTCAAACACTAGTATTTTTAAGTTAAAGGAAAGCAACGGGAAATTGCTGGGTATTTTACTGTTAATCGTAGACTTGTTGATTTATGAATTAATGTATTGTCATTCTATCGACAACAAGAACTTGAAAAATCGATTTTTAATAAACACTTCTTTTCTTCAAATTTTCTTAAAAACATTTTCCATTATACTAAAGGGAAATCATGATCGAAGATCTCAGGAATATTTTTTTTTACAATTTTGAAACGTTTTCCACGATTGCACATATCTGATTGGCTCATTAGGGCCATGTGACTGCGTTTCGTTTCTCGATGGGGCAGCTATATTCTCAGGCATAGACTTGTATTACTTTTAAATTTATACAACCAATCATATTAACTACTCAATCAATTAATGAGAAATACAGAAAATGTTTGTAATTATAAGAGTCGAATTTCGTGTCTCTGCGTTTCATCGATGTATGACCAATAACTTTCGGTTTTATGCAAATAAGGTGTAAATACTGTTACAGTTTATTCAACGATGAAACACATAAAACACAGTACAATATAATGAGTATATATTGGCTGCATATTTTCATACCTTTGCAAGACTGCGCATTGCACTCCTGTGAAAATTCTGAGGCGCCCGTGCAGTTCTTGCCCATCGGTGCGTCCGGATCATACTGACACGTGCGTGTCTTCACTCGGAAACCACCACCACAAGAAACATTGCAGGGTCCATATGAAGACCAAATGGACCAGATGGCGTCAACTGTAGTACAAACAATTACTGATATAAAAATGCTTTCGCATTAAAGGATTTTTTCGGGGCATAGCGGACTTTCCACATTTATGGATACATTCCACGGCCTTGTGCATGCATTCATCGCCATATGATATGGGGCCTGGCGAAGTATACTCTTCCGCATCTACGCATGATTTCCGGGGCCTTGCACACGCAATCTATTTACTGACGCTCGCTCGAAGTGTAAATCAAGATTAGCCTTCACATCTGACTCGTCACTGTTCGCCTTTTAGTATATGGCGCACGAAAAGGCTCAAAAGTAAATTGAAGGTGCACCTCCATATAAAACTACCAGTCCACCTGTAAATTTAAGCGTTGGACGTATAAATTTACGCGTTGGACGTATAAATTTACAGGTGCACCCATAAAATACCGGTGCAGTGCCATTTCAAATAGCGGTGCACATACATATATACACGTCCATCGTATATATTTATACGTCCATCGCATTAAATACCGGTGCACCTACATTCCGATTTTGACCCTTTCGCTGTTTATATCCATATTATTGATAGCAAATCAAAATGTGCCTTACATTCGCCATTTTAAAATCTTGCAGAGTTGACGAT
Source organism: Corbicula japonica (assembly GCA_038501625.1). Taxonomy (NCBI): domain Eukaryota; kingdom Metazoa; phylum Mollusca; class Bivalvia; order Venerida; family Cyrenidae; genus Corbicula; species Corbicula japonica. Next base: position 88,244 of record JAZAYU010000260.1, on the reverse strand, counting down.
AATTATGTTGAAAGTTGCAGTGAATATTTATTCGATTTAAAAATGCTTGAATTGTTTATTTAATGTTGAAAATATTTAAAATTATCTTAATATATTTAGAGCACAAAATTAAAAACAAATTAAAAGTAACATATTTTAATTTAAAAATAATATTTTCAGCAAAAACAACTGTTAGAACCAAGGGTTGTGATTGGTTGATCATTTTCATATTGCCGGTGCACATGTAAATTAGCGGTGCATCGGTAATTTATACGTTGAGCGCATAAAATTTATACGACGGACGTATATTTTTGTAGGTCCACCGCTATTTTACAGGTTCATCTTCAATTTTTAAAAATGGTGCACCGCTAATTTACAGGTGCACCAGTAAATTTATACGCTGGACGCATAAATTTATAGGTGCTCCAGCACTTGATACCTTTTGAGCCTTTTCCTACGCCATACTAGTCAGATATAACCTAAAATTATGTAAAAGCGAACAGTGTATGTCCTGGTTAGGCTACTCAGATGTGCAGGCTGGTCTGGACAAAATTGGTCGTAAATGGGATTAAAGTCATATCCATTGAATAAAGTATCAAGTATCATCCACAGGATTTTTTATAAATGTTGTATTTGTAAACACTTCTCCAATACACAAAGAAAAAGTTAAAATCCGCAGCAAACGTTTCACAGAAACAACAAAGTTTCGTTACCTGGACACGGATCCGTCTGGCAGTTTTGTGTTTTAAAGCCATCACCTACACAAGTTTTCCCGTGCGGCGTGAAAGGACTCGGACCCACAAACTGGCATGTACGGTTTCTATATTGGCTACCGACGCCACAAGATTTGGAACAAGAACCCCATGCGCCCCACGCACCCCAGACACCGTCAACTGACAATTAAGAAAAGGAAAGAAAATGTAAAATCTAAGCCGCGAACATCGGCAATCAACTTCTGATGAATGCTTGTAAGTAATACAATAAGCATACTAGAGACGATTTTTTTCCTCTTAAATAATACGTTACAAACGTGTTATCACTCATCTGACTTAACTTCAATCCATTATCTGAAGGTTGCGAGTGATTAATAACTTAAAGTATTTATAAATCTTTTTTCTTTGAATTAAATAGGCCTTTTAAGCAAGTTTTAAATTTTTTGATAAAATTAAAAGATATAATTAAAAAAGCTTGTTACTTCTAGAAATATAATCAAATATAATGTTTATTGATTTTACAAAATACAAGTACCTGGGCAAGGCGTAAGCCCGCAGTCCTGAAATTCCCTAGTATCTCCAGCACACGGGTCTTTATGCATGCTCGTAGCGTACGTGCACACCCTACTGCGTGATCGTTTCCCGCCATTACACGTGTGCGAACACTGAGTCCAGTATGACCAGTCTGTCCACTCACCGTCCACTGAGGGTATATAATAATGTTTGTAACTCTTCTGTAGGAATCAAATAACGGGTTGTGTATATTGGTTTTCGGCGATGAAAGTTACTTTACTATTTGGAAGCGAACCCCAATTATAAGATCAGTTGTTTGAGCGAAACATCGAAAAAATATATTAACGAAAATGTTACTCAGGGAAAATGAGATTCAAGAATATTAAGGTGATTTGAAGACTTTTTATTGATAGGGATGGCAACGAGTAATCTAGTAACCGAGTACTCGATCGAACGGCCGAGTATCGAGTTCTAAATCTACTACTTGAGTACTCGGATGAAAAATACATTTTCGAATTAAATCCAGTTTTGTTCCAGACTCATTTGATATTAGATGTTACACAATTGGAAGTGCCGACACATTTATGATTTTATGCAGTAAACAGACATATTCGAATTGGAGTTTTTCATAAGGTGTGTATGATTAAATGTGGCTGTCTTGCAATTATTGATGTTTAAATGTTAAATATACAGGCTTATTATTTGTTTTTCATTTTAGAAGGCCTCATTACAAATTAGCAATTTCTTCATTTTCACTTACCTTTCATACTTTCAAATATTATAGTTGTTGATATTTATGTATTTATATCATTGTTTTGTTTTACCTTTTCAAAATAAAGAGATCATCATCATCATCATCATCATCATCATCATCAATATATTATTATTATTATTATTAATTAAACGTTGCCGTTTTTGAAAAGAGACCTTTACCTGCGCATGGTGATATACTACATGACTCCCTGTCCATTTTAGCGCCGGAGCAGTCCGCTCCGTGTGGCTTTGAGGTATCAAACAGACAAATACGTGCACGGAATCTTAAGCCTGTGTCGCATGTTTTGGTGCAAATGGACCAAGACGACCAGTCAGCCCAAAATCCGTCCGCTGAAGTATCAATCAACAGAATCCATTTGGGCAAGTAACTTTAAAATTGTCTTTTGGAGTATATTTAAATTTTGTTTAGCAAAAGGTAAAATATGCATACCATACCAGTGATAATCAGATTCAGAAATAATAGGAAAGAGATCGTGGGCTAACAATACGATTCATTCCAAAAATTCAGCATAAACAATTTATAAAAATGATAACCCGACGTTAAAAGACTTGAAACGGTCAGAGGCAAAACATTGGCTGTTGGGAATTTAAGCCAGGTTATCGTGTGCATCAACAATATCCTCCCCCCAAAAGGTTTTCATTTCAATAAACAAGTTTAAGTTGCCTTAATGAATTAACTATAACATATTCACTACTAAACATAGTTGCTAATACACAAAATGTTATAGCACTGTCAACCAGAAAGGATGGGTACTCGATGACCTTACTGATAACAGAGAATCTGGAGTTAATGCAGCAAGTGCACGAATATAATATCGCGAGGAATGCTCGATCAAAACAAATTGAACTCGCACATATTTGCTATATTCTACAAAAATTCCCAAAAATTAAGTTTAATCCAAACACAAAAACTAAACAAAACAAAGCATCATATGGGTAATATAATACTAACAAAAATTTTGTTTGTCCTTTTAAAGAACTTTCAATAATGAAGAAAAAAATAAAACATTTCTTTATTCCTTTGTCACATAATAATATTAAAGGTCAAACACAATTTTCAAACAATCATATTTTACGTATATGTTAGACAAAAGGACAAAACATCTAGTTGTCAGTAACATACAACACATATGTGCATTTAAAATGATGGTTTCTGCTATTTTGTTTTTGTGTTCGACGTCAATAGAATTTTAGGTCTAGCTATTATTCAAAATAATAATTTTGTTATAATGTAAATAACTCCATCAATGAACACCGTCTAATCAAAGTAATTGTTGTTAACATTATTTTTAAGTATTGGCATCAACAGTGTGTATATTTAGACTTCTACAAAACTGACCTGCGCAGACCTTCTCCTGGCAAATCTTAGTTTCCTGTCTTGAACCTACACAATCGTTACCATGGGGAACGTTGTCCGGAAACGAGCAAGTGCGCGTTCGAGTTTTTTCCCCTTGATCACAGCTCATTGAACATTGTGACCATGCCGACCACAAGGTCCACGAGCCGTCAACTGGAAAATGGTATTTTTAAGTTAGTTTGATACTGATTTATGTCCGGTGTTGATGCTGCTAGAAAATGAAGTATAACAGGCTCAGAACGACTTAAGTACGATACATTTATATGTGCGTCGATAATTATTAATCAATAAAAAGTTTTGTAACATATTTATACGTGAACGTTACCGATATGCGTGTTTTCAGTTCAATCTTACTTATCCTCATTCTCTAATCACGGTTGTGTTCATTCTAAAGAAGACGAAGCGAATAACCACTTGTTACCATATTATAATAACGAACACAAAGGAGCAAGACAAACAGGCACTTTACCTGGACAAATGTTTTGATTACAAGCTAAATTCTGGGTGTCACTGCCTACACACGGCTCGCCTGCGTTCTCTGGGTCTGGATACTCGCACGACCTTGACCTTGTTATCTGTCCTCCACCACAAGTCACTGGACAACTACTCCACAATCCCCAGTCTCCCCAGACTCCGTCAACTGAAGTATATACAAATATTTCATCTTGTTCATTACATACGGTATTGGAAATAAACTACACCCAACGGCAGCTTAATAGACTGAAAGCTTTGTAAAGTAGTGTTCAGTAAAGATTACTGTAAATTGACGACACTACACCCTCCGGTAGCTTATCAGACTGTAAGTTATGTAAAGTAGTGTTCAGTAAAGATTTCTGTAAAGTGACGACACTACACTCTCCGGTAGCTTATCAGACTGCAAGTAATGAAAGTAGTGTTCAGTTAAGATTATTGTAAAGTGAAGACACTACACCCTCCGGTAGCTTATCAGACTGAAAGTTATGTAAATTAGTGTTCAGTTAAGATAACTGTAAAGTGACGACACTACACCCTCCGGTAGCTTATCAGACTGAAAGTTATGTAAAGTAGTGTTCAGTTAAGATTACTGTAAAGTGACGACACTACACCCTCCGGTAGCTTATCAGACTGGAAGTTTTTTGTTAAATTAACCATTGCTGATTATTTAAATTTTCACTGCACCATTTTGTTGCATGGACCAATGTTAAAGTCATAAAACCCCATACCTAAGCAGTCGCCTAGATTGCACGCATACACACTCCAAGCTCTTCCAGCACAGTTGTTGTTGTTGCCTGTCGAACACGTTCGAGTCTTCTCCGCAAAACCAGGACCACAAGTCGCGGAACATGGTACCTCAGTATTCCAAGATGACCAGACTGTTAATCAATAAAGATTTAGAAAATTACCAGATAGTAGAATGTTTAAGTGTAGTTAATTAAAATGAAATAATGTGATAGAGATGTTAGCATTTGATATAAGTGTAAAATTTCATTACCAGTTATATTTCCAGAAACAGTATTTTGAGAAAATATTTTAATTATTTAAACCTATGTCACACTAGGGTCGCGTTCTCACGGCATCCAAGAACGCCGAGATAAGCGCAGTACGATCGCAAGCATCGCCGCAGCAACACAGTGGCATCGCCAGTAGACACAGTGGGGTCGCATAGAACGCCCGGACCGACGGCGCTCACTTTGAGCATGCACAAAACAAACGCCGTCGCTCGGCGTTCTGAAAAGAGCGCAGATGGGTCGCTGTACGGTCGCCGTAGCAGCGCAGTAAGGTCTCCTACAACGCCACACAAGCTGCGCGGGCGCGCACATAGGTCGCAGTGCGAACGCTGTGGTAATCGGTGGCTCTTGCACGGAGATGCCTCAGATGTCTATGCGACGCTACCGCGCTTAATGGCGCGTCTACGGCACTTATACAGAATGTTAATAATTTTGCTGCGCTCTTTGGGCGACTGTATGGAGCTGTCACGGCGGTCACTGCGCTCCCGATGCGCTTCTACCACGTTTGGCGCTTGCATGACAAACACGAGCAAAATTGGTAAAAATGTACGCAAACAAACATTCATTTCACCATGAATGATGTACGGCATGCCGATAGTGTCGCTATTGATTTTTGAAACAGTTAATGCTTTTATGGCAGATTGGGTACCAGCACTACTAGTGATCTGGTAAATACGGTAGCTGGAGAAAGTTCACGGACCATCGTCGTCAACGGTTTGCCCCTGTACCCAGGCGGAATTCCGCGAACCCCACAAAGACATGTTCTCTTAGACGGTTGTAGACCACTGCTGAGGTGAAAGCCCAGTGCACACAAAGGAAGCGCCATAAGAGCGTCGCGAACGCGCAGTGCAAGCAGTGGAAGCCCCTTAATAGCGCAGACAATCGCCGACAAGAACTCCGTGATAGAACGCCATGTGAGCTCTGTAGCAACGCCTCGATCGCAGTAAGGACGTGACATCTCCATCTTCGCGAAAAATATCATATTTTTCTTGCAATCTCACGGCGTTCTGGAAAATTTAACGACGCCGTGGCAACTCAGTGGAAACGCGCTATAGTGTGACAGGCGGCCCAAATAAGACTAACCGGGTTAGCATCACGACAATAACTCCTGGACAAGGCGTTTCAGTGAGGCCTACTAGATTAAGCGTTCCAAAGATGACTAATTGGCTAAGCGTAATATGATGGGCTTAAATGCTAAGAATTATAGCTAAGCCTAGCGGCTAACCGGTTAAGCCTCAAAGTGAAAGTTTCTCGGATAGGATAACCACCAAGCGTCACAGCGGACTACTTAGCTTCGATAACCGATTAAGCGTCACAGTGAATACTTCTTGGCTAAAATATCCCCTCAAGCGCCATAGTGAAGACTACTCGGCTAAGCGTAAGAGGAAAACTTTCCGAATAAAATTCAGGGCGGGGATTTTTCGGGTAAGCAGAACAGCGAGTGAGTATGGGCTAAACGTCAAAAAAGGTACTGCATTACATAAGGCGTGACAACTTGAACAATTAAAGTAGGTTCCCGGTTGTGCATCACTGTGTCATCATAGCGGTGAATACGAACTAAACAAAATACTTACATGCTACTATTGGAGCTGGTGTTGTTGTTGTAGAAGTCGTAAGGAAACCTGTAAATAATATATTTCTTTTAATACTGGATTTTGTTACAAAATTAAGTTGAAACCCGAAGTAATTGTAGAAATGGAAATACTTACGCCATTTAACTGCTATAAAGCTATGATACCAGCAACATCTAAAGAAAACATTTATTGATTTGACACTTAAATATCGTTGTAGTTTATCGTTTCGTGTCGTTTATTTTGCAACTCGGCAGCTTACAGTATTATTCACATGATTCAAAATAATTTAAAATATAATTTATCTATGATAAAACAAAACTTATATTTTTATTGGTTGATGTAGTCTTTCCTTTTATGATTGAGATATAATTGTTATTTCAAAATTTCTCTTCAACGTAACGTAACGTTTAGACAACAAAAGAGAAAGTAGTAAACCGATCGATATCTAAATTCAGAAGATAAAAGTTTATAAGATATAATTATTGTACAAGTAAGCGGGTACAACCTTGTTTTTTCCATACAGGCATAAATAGGGGGAAATGTCATACATGTGGTATCTGCATATTATCTAAAAATACACGAGCTCATTTTAGATTAGAACCGACCTGCACATGATCCAAGACTGCAGGCCGTCAACTCGTAATTCCTTCCGGTACAATCACTCTGAGAGCTCGTGCTGCAGTTCCGGTACCTCACGGAAACTCCCGTTTCGCACGATTTGGAGCAAGTGGCCCAAGAAGACCACTCTGTCCACACTGAAGAACACAAACAGGACCCAAGATCATAAAACTAAGATTGGAGACCAGTCTCAAATGAGTTTGGAGACCAGTCGCCATTTCAGCCAATCAGATGCTTGAGATTTGATAAAACCGACAATGTGTCGTTTGTGTTGAATAACAGAAACATAAATGTAAAATTATCTCAGCGGGAAAACTTTAATACTGACAAAAAAAGCGACCAGTATAAAAATTTGAATAATATACTTCATATAGATCTACATGTTATCAACATTTGTTCAATGATCAGTTATTAAAAATAGGTTTATTAAATAGCGTCTGCTGTTATACCCCCAAAGGGAGGCATATAGGAATCTTGCTGTCTGTCCGTCCGTCAGTCCTTCCGTCCGTCTGTTTGATAAAATCTTGACCTCCATTCATCTCTAAAACCGCTAGAAGGATTTCATTGAAACTTCACAGGAATGTGTGTCATCTAGCTTAATTTTACATATCGCCTCAATTTATATTTGGTAGAGTTGTGGGCACTTAGTCTTTTTTTACTGTTAACATTTTGCCACGCTTCATCTTCAAATGCTCTTGGGGAATAATTAAAACTTCACACTAATCCTAGCTTCGCATATCGTCAGGAGATTCTGCTCGGATTATTTTTGGCCGAGTTATGTGGCCTTAGTCAATTTTTATTATAACTTCTATTTTCGAGGGGTTTACTTTACTTTACACATAGTATGTGTTTGTCATCATCTTCCACAACATCATCGATATCATATGTGGTAAGGCCAATAACTCTAATAATCATATTTCTAGGACAATCTCCCCTTTAATCTTAGAATTTTCCTAAAAATTGTAATATTTTACTATAATTTGTTTATTACTTGGGATATTTACTACAAACTAACGATCCTTATCGTGTTCCACAGAACATCTGGTAAATGTCATCATTTTTCCACAGGCATATTTATTAACATGTGTATACCGATTTCATTTCAAAGCTACAATTCGAGGGAATGTGTCAATTTTCGGCGACAGGTATTGAATACACTTGCTTCTTATGAATACATAGAGTTAAAACGCAATAGTACACCTTAACAGCCATGCACTTACCTGGCACACACGGTCCATTGTTGCAGACTCGAACCTGCCAGTAATGACCACCTACGGCTTCACAGTCCTTCACGTTACCACTCGAGCAATTCCTGATTACTTCTAAGAAACCTGTTTCCTCGCAGGATTTGGAACAATGTGATTGAAAACTCCACTCTGTCCAAACTGAAATCATATTAAAGTTTTTTTTTAAGTTTAGTTTCATATATTAAATAAATAATTATTGTTCATTTACGAATAATGAATAGAATATGTGAAAACGTATTTTTTGTTAAACCTACTTTTCGATAAACACATGCTATATTTGATACTGTGAAAAGTGTGTGAAGAAAACTATGATCTGAGAAAATTTTATCTTACGGAGCTGTTTGAAAGTGACTTCGTGCCTTTTAATAACAACGAAACTGGAAAATAATTTCTTATTACTTAAAAGCAAGTTTTACGTACCTGCTGGTAAGTCTTCCAAAAACATAAGATGCCTTGATTTGTGCTTTTGTTCTTCATTCCTTGTTCTTGAGTATATAGAATTATCTGCAAGTAAAACAAAATCTATGCGCCTGATTGTAGATAGAACTTATATATACTGACTATTAAACCATTAAGTCATTTCTAAGCATATAACTGACAACGAGAATTGTCTTGAGTTACAGTGAATCACGTCTTAGTTAAGTACATTCTATGTTGATATTTTCTTTGGTGTCTCTGGACATGATATTGCTCGGCAAAACTTATGAGTATTAGATTCACTTGTCGTTATGGAATATTTTGCCATCGGCAAGACAGTTTCATAAAACTTTCAACAAGTCCTTAGCAAGTCCATGTTCAATCCACGACGCAACATTACTCGACATTCATTTCAAATATTATTGTGTGAATATATGGTGCAAGATATGTATAAACATGATAAAAATGACCTATGAATAGACCATATTTACTACGTTCATTCGTATATAAAAATGCGCACAATTATTTTTTGTTTAAATGACACGTTTTGACCCCTAGAACTGCTTAGAACATGACTTTTATTTTTAATATTCAAAAAGACTTTGGATTTCATAGGGTTTGAAGATATTTCTTTTAAAGTTAAGGTGTAAAATAACCATTTAATCCCCCTTTTTCGTAAAACAGCCTCGATTGTAGAAGTTTTATTCATGTAATAATATAAATTTCATAATTTATCAACCATCACAATAACCTTTTATACCACAGAAAAAAATTATTTACATAAACATGACATAATATATCAACACAGGATAACATGTAACAGGTTCCTTCATATTTATGTCGTTAATATTTCTTGTTAAACATAAGATTACTAGATATAATATATAGTACATGGTGTATTACATTAAGATTCGGTTCTAGACATTCTCATACTACACGAACAGTCTTTATCACAGTATAACAATATTACAGTTAAACTATTTATATTGTTTGAAATGAAATGTTGAAAGATTGAACTAGAACAAAACAGGGTCCAAGATCATAAACTGAGATTGAAGACCTATCTCAAATCTCAAGCATCTGATTAGCTGAAATGGCGACTGGTCGCTATTTCAGCCAAAAAGATGCTTGAGATTTGAGACTGGTCTCCAGATTAAGTTTAATGATTTTGGGCCCTGTATATTTAAAGCATATAGTCAGTCTTTCATTTTCAATATTAATTCCTCTAAATACCATACTTACTTTTTACAAAGCTAACTACGAAACTCCCATATATCTTGACTTACCATTTATTCTTCTTCTAATATCATGGCAGGTGACGGCATTAATTAAAAACACTGTTGACACTGCAAAGACGAAAATTGTGCAATTATGTGTTACTGTGATCAAAGCACAAAAATCACCAAGCACGGTGAAATTGAACTAAACGTGGAATGGGCAGTATGTAGAAACTTTATTTTGCATGTGCTTTCTTGTTTCTATATTCTGTTAAGAATGATGTTAACGGTTGTGAGTGTGAGGCGACTTTTTGTCGGAAGTTTGTCATCAGCGAGTATCCATTGGGGAATACATTATTCATACTATTTTGTAATGTCATTCATGTGTAAGATGTATAACAAGAATAAATATTTCTCTTTGTGGCATTAATGGAACTTGGTGGTTGATCTTGCTGTGTAAGATACGGTTGATTGTTGAAGTTGTGAAAGGAAATGCCGGTTTATCGTACTAACCCGACACACAGGTCAAGAAGCAAATTGAATAAAAATTATGTTCACTGTAAATTTTGAAAGATTGATAATCAATTACATTTCTTAAAAAAGAAGATATCAATTCTTAGGCAATGTTTGTTATACTTTACAACTTTGTATTTCCTATGTCATACTTTTGATACTCCTTTAAAGAAAACAGACCGCAGAAAACCATTGAATAATATTTCATGTTCAATATTAACATAAGTTATCCGGGGATCGAGTTAAAAGTGAAATTAAAAAAATCAACAACAGATAAATATAAGAAAATAATATCAGTATCAACTTTTCTTATCAAAACATACAGAATAAAAATTTAAAAGTTTTAACCAGCTATTATAACTATCTAGTACCGCGAATACTATCCATTGGACACGTTGTACTTCGATTGACTCTAGTTAGACTGCAAATTGTCTGTTTTATGGTATCTATGTCCATCTAAGCTGGAACTATGTTCCTTTAACATGATTTTTAGATAAAAAAATCTCTCCAATGGATAACCAATGAATACAACATTCCGGCTTTCTTTGTATAAGAAGAAATCTTTACTCAGCATTTTTAAGTTGCAATAGTTTCCTGGCTTCATCTTATAACTAAAGATTCCAATCACTCTTGCTGACGGCATTGTTACTGCAAAATTATGAAGCAAGAAAAGGATGCTTAAGTAGAAGAAACACTATCATTATGTAAAAGACACCCAATCGTACGATCCATTCGCATCGGCTATTCTTAGTTGTTGCTTTCCTCTGGGAGATACCGGATATTGCATTCATAAATTATCCCCCAAATCTGGCTTATTAAAACAGGGTCCCACTTGTTTGATTTTTGTGATTTTAAAAAAGATCACAACAATCGGTCTCATAATTATGCAAACCGCTGTGTTATTAAATCAAATCTTAGCTAGGTGGCTCAGATACCCACAAACATTGTTCGTCTTGTGCAAATTGATAAATATCTTGTTTCTTTTAACCTTTTTATGATATACCTCAAACTACATGTATATCTATAACCATGTTGTCACCACAACTGTTCGTACATTTGTTCGGTCAATCGTTTATGGAACTATACATGTATTAGAAAATCTAAATTGTTTTCCCAAGGCCTGCATCCAATGTAAAGGATTGGGGGAGAGGTTAATGTCATCTACAAGCAGCTTCCAATCATTTCCCTATTTCTCCTCTCTTCACAACACACACAACATACCGCCATTGATGACATTTTGGTCTAAGTACTCATTGTCGTGATGCACTTGAATAGATTTTGATAAAGTATGTCAGTCACTTTACTGATATTTAGGATTATTAACGGGACGGGCAAAAATAGGCTAAAAATTCAAAACTGAATTATACATGAAGAAATTTATTAATATCTGGCTTTGTTAACATAAACATTAGCGGTTATGGACAAGCATGTTTCACCTTCTTTGCACACTGAGTTCAGACAAAGTAATCATTTAACTGACAAGCACACAACAAAACAAAATGAAACAACACTCTGAAACTTATTTACAGTTGAAACATATATATCAAGTAAATAGTAGTACAGCCCCGCGGGGAGCTATATTCGAGCGGAACTCCATAGAGTGTTATATAGCTGTTCTTCCCTGTTATCATGAACTCTCACATTTGGAAATGTGAAAAATGATTATGTGTAGTTTAATGACACGATTATAAAATGTCTTACATAAATCTGAAATTTAGTGGTATCTTAAATCGGAGCGGTTTCGTCACGAAAAAGTGAAATTTGAACTGACATTGAGTCCGGTTACACAACATAATTAACTAAATTTATTGGAGGTGTTGCATATTTGCGTCACTTTCTACTTGAAAAACAAAACTTTTGAATTTTAGAGATAACCAGTAGATGTCGCATTACAAATTTGCCAACTGCAATTCATAATTGGTCTGATATTCAAAAGTGAAGCAAGTCATAGCTGTGTAAAAGGCCCCATCCGAGTAAATAAAAACAAGTAAAACAAAACAGCATGTACTAACGCTGTTAAATTACCCTGTCCAATATGCGACTTTTATGAATTATTTCTAGCTAGGGACCTATTCAGCTATTTTTATGGCTAGCGACCACACTAATTATAAAATGTAGATAAATATGGGTTGCTTTTAGTAATTATAACAGTAAAGATACTGAAAAGCTATAAATATATTGCCACGTTAAGCTATAATTATGTCAAGGAGCCATATTCAGATATATTTATGGAAAATGACCACTTTCAGGTATTATTATGTCTAGGAACCATGTTCAGCTATGTTTATGGCTAGTGACCATGTTCAGCTATCCATATGTCTAGAAGCCTTTTTTAGCTATATTGATGGCTAGTGGAAACGTTCAGTTATCTTTATGTCTTGGAGCCATGTTTTTATTTGTGGCTAGTGACCATGTTTAGCTATCTTTATGTCTTGGAGCCATGTTTAGCTGTATTTATGGCTAGTGACCATGTTCAGTCATCTTTATGTCTAGGAGCCATGTTTAACTATATTTATAGCTAATGACCATGTTCAGCTATCTTTATGTCTTGGAGCCATGTTTAGCTATATTTATGGCTAATGACCATGTTCAGCTATCTTTATGTCTAGGAGCCATGTTAAGCAATTTTTATGGCAAGTGATCATTTTCAGCTATTATTATGTCTAGAAGCCATGTTAAGCAATATTTATGGCTAGTGACCATGTTCAGCTATCTTTATTTCTAGTAGCCATGCTATGTTTTATTTATGGCTAGTTACCATGTTCAGCTATCTTTATGTCTAGGAGCCATGTTTAACGATATTTATGGCTAGTGACCATGTTCAGTCATCTTTATGTCTAGGAGCCATGTTTAACTATATTTATAGCTAGTGACCATGTTCAGCTTTCTTTATGTCTTGGAGCCATGTTTAGCTATATTTATGGGTAATGACCATGTTCGGCTATCTTTATGTCTAGGAGCCATGTTAAGCAATTTTTATGGCAAGTGATCATGTTCAGCTATTATTATGTCTAGGGGCCATATTAAGCAATATTTATGGCTAGTGACCATGTTTAGCTATCTTTATGTCTAGAAGCCATGTTAAGCAATATTTATGGCTAGTGACCATGTTCAGCTATCTTTATGTCTAGTAGCCATGTTATGTTTTATTTATGGCTAGTTACCATGTTCAGATATTTTCATGTCTTGGAACCATGTTTTACTATATTTATGGCTAGTGACCATGTTCAGCTATCTTTATGTTTTGAAGCCATGTTCAACTGTTTTTATGGCTAGTTGCCATGTTCAGCTTTTTTCATGCCTTGGAGCCATGTTTTACTTTATTTATGGCTAGTTACCATGTTCAGCTTTCTTCATGTTTTGAAGCCATGTTAAGCTATGTTTATGGTTAGTTACCATGTTAAGCTATCTTTAAGGTTTGAAGCCATGTTAAGCTTTATTTATGGCTTGTTATCATGTTCAGCTATTTTCATGTTCATCTATATTTATGTCTAGTGATCATGTTCAGCTATCTTCTGTCTAGTTGACATGTTCAGCTATATTTATGGCTAGCGACCTATGCAGTTATCTTTCTGTCTAGGGGCCATGTTCATCTATATTTATGGCTACTGACCAAGTTCAGCTATATTTCTATCTTGAAGCCTTGTTCAGTTTTATTTACGGCTAGTGACCATGTTTAGCTTTATTTACGGCTAGTGACCATGTTTAGCTTTATTTACGGCTATTGACCATGTTTATCTTTCTCAGCATAGAGACTATGTTCAGCTATATAGCCAAAAACTTAGTTCAGGTTTAGTTATACTTAGATTCCCCGTTCTGTTGTTTATTTAATACAAGGATTAGTTTCCCTGTTTAGTTATAAGGGCTAGGAACCCCGCTAGCCATTACATGATTTGCTGCCATTTTAGCTTTCATGAAGGCGATGGTCAGTATGGTTTGGGCCCCGATCTATCAGCTTAACCGTGCTCAGCTATCACATGTGGTACAAATGTTGGTTATTTCACATCAAGGGACTGGATCCATGTTAAGCTTCCAAGTTCCGTTGACAAGATGAAATGGATCAATTTTCTGCAGTTTTTTAACGAGCGTTTGTCCATTCGGAAACTTTGAACTACAGAATGTGCATAAAAGCTATTGCATCCAGTGTATTCATGTTACACTAACCTGACCATATTGATTTTAATGTAAAAGACATTAACAAGTCTCGAAAAGCGAACAATTTGTTTGGTAAAAATGAAGTAAAACAAACAAATGTTTGAAAATGTTACATACCGAGACATTTTATTAAGTCCATTTTAACAGTCGGTCGTTTTTTCGTGTCAAAAACGCGTCAAAATAGCCTTATCTTATTTCGACCTACATCAATTCTAAAGTAAAGATAAACTGTTGCCCTGCAGTGCAGTAGATTCCTATTATTACTTATATTCTAATATTTAACAACGTAACAACATACATGTTGATAGGGAGTGGGATTTGAACGAATATCGCATTCAAAACAAAACATCTACACCAAGCAAAACTCATAACATGGGTGGAATCAACGCTGCAGCATCGCAGTTATTGTCTCAAAGTAGCTGAAATATTTTGATTGTGTTGTTGCTGTCACAAGCTACATACAGCTGCTTGTTGTGTGTCGTTTCCTTAACGACTACTGTACATGGATCCCCCTCTAACGTACGCGGACCTATGAACGTTTTAGCTTTATTACTACCCCTGGTAATTATTTTAATATCACTATTACCACTGACAGCGACTATTACATTCCCATCTTTGTCCGAACTTAATCCCAGAGGCCAGCCAGGGCTGAGGTCGTACGTTCCTAGCAGGTTTCCCTTCTGATCCATCTTAACCACCCTTTGTAGCGAAAAATCCGAAACATATATTATTTTTCCTAGCTTTGACACAAGCATGTGCAGAGGATTTTTAAACAAGGAACACCCGCTTTTTATCGGAGTACCGTCAATTGACCTATACATTGTTCCATCATCCGAAAGAACCTTTATACACGGCATGCCCCCATTGTAGGAAATATAAATTCTGTTCTTAACAAAGCAAATTGCGCGGCATTCTTTTTGGGTAATAATATAACCCGAAAGGTTCAGCGCATAACTGCCACTGCTCCTTGCAATTTTGACACGTAGCAATTTTCCTTCAGCTGGACACGTGACAAGTGTATCGGTCTTGCTGATCATGGTAAAATCCCAAACGGAACATTCTAACTGTTTCTCTACGATAAACTTATTCTGAGTTGAAAATAATTTGATTTTATTGTTTCTGCAATCGAGTAGTAAAAGTTTGCCATCGTGTAGGCATCTCATTGCCGATATACTGCATTCTTTTTTGTCGGATTCATTCTCGATGCTGAACAGCTTTGGCGGTTCGGTCACAACCAAACGCTGCAAATCTATCGTTGTCTGTGTGAGACCACGGCTAGACCGATCACTTCTTAATGATGAAATCATCGTTGCCATTCTTATTGTCTGTGGCTTGAACGCTGGTCGAAAACGTCGATTTCCGGAAGGATGTCTTCCACGTGACAGAGAAGTTCCAATAGAGCGCGAGGATCTGGATTGCTCTGATGGCGTTTTGAGATTTCGTTCACGTTTCGGCTGTGTTTGACCAAGGTTTATTTTGCTATTTGCATTTAATATTCGGGCAAGAGTAACATTACCCTGGTTTTCACAGTGATATATACCGTCCACCATTATCTTTACCACCTCAAAAATGTCAGCTTGATTCTGATCGGCAGTAATTTCATTTAAAACGTCCCTAAATTCTATTAAATCCTTGCTAGCTTTGTGAAGAACGATATAAGCACCGACTTCATTTCTTTCGTCAACATACACCGTCAATATTGTCAGGTATTCGGAAATTTGTTGATCAACCCATCGCGATTTTCTTGCTAGAACTCTTTCGTACGCGTCAACATCCACCTGATGTTTGTCAATCCCTACACCTATTTCCTTGTCGAAGGCTGTTCTGGTTGACTGCAACATTTTCCAGCGTTGTGACAATTTTAACACGCTCAACTTCTGCTGCCTATGCTGCAATTTCTTCAAGCATTTGTTTTCTTTCAATTTTTGAAACACTAATTTCAGTGCTGTCAGTTCCTTAATTAGCGTTTGTAGTTCTCCTGTTTCAAAAACACCTTGTGCCGCGTGAGCAATTTTTACCACGTGACATTTCATGTGATGCTCATACTTGCATGGTCTACACAGCAACGTGTCATCGCCTCGACAAAATAGCGTCACCGCACGGTCCCCGCAGTGAGGACATGCGCTGACCTTTGTCAGAGTTGGAGGAGGTTTTTCTATGCTCACCGGGTTGGTTGACACGTGGCTCCATAGCCGTAGTATCGTACTTTCTCCTGTCACAGTGCTGACTATCTCGCTTCTTAATCCTTCCATTGTCTACGAATTATCAGACATATTACTTAGACAAATGTTACCAAGTAAGCACTATAAAACGTATAATTAATAAAACGATATGCTTTAGTGAGCCATGATTATGACCACTAAATAATCACAAATAGAAAATGTACATTGTTGAAAACAAACGCTACAGAACAAATCGGGAGTAATTGCTATTTTCAAAATTTGAAATCAATTAGATTTTAGTTTTGCATTGTTTGAAATAAATGCGGCTCACTGACTTTGTCGTTTTGTTTACATTTTCGTTTACTTTTTGGTCTGAAGTTTCACGTGCTCAAGATTTGCATGTTGTTTATGTTTTGTTTTCTGTAAGCGAGTCGCATTTCGTTATAATGATACAATACGTTCAGCCAAATCAAAGATTAAAAATGATTAGTTTCTAAATATATACAGTTATTTTCAATTATTAATTATTATTTTGTAATGTATAGTTTATACACCCTGTGTATGTATTTTCTAATACAACGTTATTAAATTTTAGTTAGATTTTTTTCCCGTAAAAAAGGTTTATTACTCTAAATCCAGTAAAAACCCAAGGTGTTGATGAGTTTACCGATTATATTCACAATTATTACAATATTGAGCCAGATTTTAATTCATCTCAACGTGATATTTAAATGCTGACCAAACAGAGCTGATATTATTGGGTTTAAGAAAAAGTTATAAATTATTGTTTTGTAAAAATGCAGTTTTCAATGGGTTTTGCTGTCCTTATATTCTGATAAACTACTTATGAACAATAATTTCAAACACAGAGTTTGAAAACAGGGACGAATATTACGATAACCACAACACAAACATGTCTGCGATTTCAGATAACGTTTAACTAGCTGTAATATCGTTGCCTGCTTTATCTTATTACACGGCCTCTCAAGGCGGTGTATGTTTATAGCGTGCTTGAATTGTCATTAATGATGATATCTTCAAAAGAATAACTCGTAGGCAAAACATAAGTCACGTGCCAAGTTACATGCCTTTTAATCATCAACGGGAGGTAACTCCTCCAAGACTATTACAGAACAGAGAGGGACAGTTGTCTTTCTTATCGTTTCATCCCTCAGGGATTGTATTTTAGTCATTTTTCACACCCCTCCCCACTCACCCAAATACTCTTATATACCACATTGAAGGTTGTATGTTCACCGACCTTCTGTTATATTTAAATGGTATTATTCTTGTGTATTATCTGGTTACAGAATTGGGCCTTTGTATATACTCGGAAGCACCATTTACAGTCCCATTTATTATTTAGGGATCAGTGATTCAACATGTCAATATTTTTAGATTGTTCTGCGTGCTATTTATAGAAAAAACCATAAGCGCGCAAACATTTACGTCATGTATTGCATGGTGACGTCACTTAAAAACTTGCGATATGACTGAAGGTCGCTAATCATATAATGGTATTTTTTTCAAACAAAATAATCATGGCGTTTAAAATAAAAGGAAACATTTTAACTCCCAGGCTATCTTCTGCGTCTTCTGTCCATATTCCGGCTAAATTAAATACTTTCAAATACATGCAACCGTCAATTTGTTTATCTCCAATAAATTTATCTTCGGCTACTTCCGTCAATGTGACCGGTTTGCAAAGTGCACAATGAACCCATTTATTTAAAAATAATTTAAAAATAAAATTGTCACCTATCAAATCTCATATTCTTAAAAAATATAACATTTCCACGCCTATAAAACTAAACGACGGAAGACGCAGACCGTATCCTTTTATATACAAGTGTAATTTAAAGAGGTGTAGGTGCTGTAGTTTTTTAAAATGTAGCTCGGCTATAAAATCAACGGTTAATGGAAGAACTTTTTCAGTAAATATTAATTCAGATATTGATTGACAAACAGATAATATAATTTATGTTTTAACTTGAAACGCTTTAAATTGTGGCATTCAATATGTAGGACAGACGGGACGCCCTTTGAAAACACGTTTTAGTCAGCACTGTTCTAAAATACGAAACAATAATAAAATCAATACATAATTATATAAACATTTTAAACAATCAGGCCACACTTTAAAACACGTAAGTATTCAACCTGTGGAAAAAATTATATTTGATAACAGTGCTTCAAGAGCATTTAAAATTAGAGCAAGACTTGTTTCAGAAGATAATTGGATTAAAAAACTACAAACTCCTTATCCACTTGGTTTAAATGATAATATTTATCAAGAAGGCAACATTAAAAAAAACCCTGATTTTGACATTTTTGGATTGCTTCAAATACGAAAACGAAAATCGAGGTCACATGGGATAAGGACTAATGGTAACATCAAAAGAAAATCACGTGTTCATTGTTCTATTCATGACCTTCAAAATATTTTAAAACATTCTGGAAGACATGCTATGCTGTCGCGTTTAGCTTCTCTTTCTATTTCAAGTTTACAAAAAGTGGATAAGGAAGCCGATGATATTGTTATTAGAACTCATCCACTTTATGAGGTTGCAAGCCTTACTCAGTGTTACACTCGGCATGTTCTAAGACCACATATTGACTTGGAATCTGATCACCAAAGACATTTCCTTAAAATTTCATTTTTAAATAAAGGCATAGATTTTATTGACCTTCCAAGTATATTTAAAGATAAAAATGTTGAATCGGCTATACCTAATTATTTCAAGAATACTGAAACACCCATCGTTTGTTATAAATATAACAAGCCTATTAGAAACACAATTTTCAATTACAACAAAATTACCTCGGATTTACAGATTGTTGAAAACACACCATTATCTTGAGACTGTTCTAATTCAAAATTTTGCTATCAACCTGCCGGTCATATCGTTACAGGGGATCTAAATGTTATCAAAGACTTTAGAATCCGCAATTTAATTTCAAAAGGTCCAAAATACAGAATTCCATCGGACATCGACTTTAATACCTGTCGTGCGGAAATTGCAGAGTCTTTAAACTCTTTTTGCAATAAATGGTGTAAACGAGAACATGCTGAGCCTAATGCTCTTTCAAACTGGAAAAAACAAATATTCAAAATAATTGACACTCGTATATCCTTCTATAAAAGAAACATAGCTTTACTACCACCTCGACCTCGTTTTAACTTTCGTCATTTGAAAAAAGGTATTCAAGATTTTCACAACAAATTTGTTTTAACACCTGCTGATAAGGCTTCAAATAATGTTATTATAGTTTGACGTATACACTATATAAATATTCAAACTGAAGAGCTTAATAGCACTAATGCTTATACACTGACATCTTCATCTGAGAGTGATATTGTTACTGCACACACTCTACAAATTACAAAATTTAGAATCAGTGTTGAGCCTAAACAAGACAAAGTACCTACTATGTATTGGTTGCCTAAAATGCACAAAACACCGTACAAAGCAAGATTTATCGCTAACTCTAGTTCTTGTACTACAACAAAGTTATCCGTGCTCTTAACATCTTGTCTTACAGCTATAAAAGAACATGTAATTAGGTATTGCGAAAAAGTTTTTGAAACTACTGGCAAAAATTTATTTTGGTCTATAAAAAATTCAAATGACGTTTTGAAGAAACTTAAATCAAATAATTTTCAGGCGTTCTGTTTGTCCACATATGATTTTTCTACCTTGTATACTTCTCTCCCTCATAATTTAATAAGAGACAAGCTAACCAGTCTCATTGAAAAAACTTTTGCTAGAGAAAATAAAACATTTATTGCTTGTAATGAACATAGGGCATTCTTTACAGATGGTTCTTATGATAATTATACTTCATGGACCTGTCAAGACCTTATCCAGGCGCTCACATTTTTATTGGATAATATTTATTTGAGATTTGGTACCTCTATTTATAAACAAGTAATAGGCATTCCAATGGGTACTAATTGTGCACCCCTTGTTGCTGATCTGTTTTTATACTGTTATGAAAGAGATTTCATGTTATCTCTTTCTACCGAACATCAAGATGATATTATTACAGCTTTTAACAACACCTCGAGGTACCTTGATGATTTATTAAATATAGATAATAACCATTTTCCATCACTGGTTAATAAGATTTATCCTAAAGAATACAGCTTAACAAAGCGAACACTTCAGAAAAGCAAGCAAACTTCCTTGATTTAAATCTATCCATCGAAAATGGTTACGTCACTACTAAAATTTATGATAAAAGAGATGATTTTAATTTTAATATAGTAAATTTTCCGTTTCTAGACGGCGATGTTCCTCGTGCAACTTCTTACGGGGTTTATATCTCACAGCTTGTTCGCTTTTCAAGAGCCTGCAACGATGTGAATGATTTCAATGAACGTAATCTTTGCATTACAGAAAAACTTTTAAAACAAGGTTATCGGTATCACAAATTAAGGAAAACCTTTTGCAAGTTTTATCGCCGATATCCAGATCTAATTCATAAATACAGCTGCAGTTTAAAATCACTATTGCAACAAGGAATTTCACAGCCAGTTTTTTTATGGAGATTTAATTTATAAACTTAAGAAGATAAAAGGCGATGCAAATTTCTCCCGGTTATTCGTAAAAACCATCTGTAAATTTAAAAAGAAAGGTTACCAACAAGATATTTTACAGCGCTCTGCAGGCCTGGTGATTAACCCATCTACAGTTGATCATTATGCTTACCTCTTTGGTTGCACGACGGTGGCAGGGGTGTAAGAGTTTATGAAAGTTTATGGGGAAATCTTTTCTTAAAAGAACCTAAAAGCTCGATTTGTTTCTTTTATCCCTGTCATCGTGTTCTTGCTGATTTTACTCCAGGTGCTTTGGTCTCGGAAAGATCATTGAGTACCCGCCCTTTGGCTTTGCAATGCTATTAAATTCTTATGTTTATATGTTTGTATGCTTTTGCATGCAACATTGTTGAGCTGATGGGTGGGTTGGAGTTACTTCACCAAGACAATTTGTACTTGTTTTGTGATACGAGAACCTGTTGGGGCAAGTGTGAGGTTGGTGCACCCTAGAACCTGGTTTAAACCCCCAGTGGCAATTTGTTTTGCCACTGACCGTTCCAAGGCGGTATCCCCAAAGGTTCTCTTGTTTATTAATTGTTTGTGGCGTCCTATTTGAATTGACATACATATATAAAACATGAGCTCTCTCTCTCTCTCTCTCTCTTCCTCTCTTCTTTTTCGCTGCGTGGGGAGGCTGTGTTTTTTGAGTGTGGCGATTCCTGATATGCATATGTTGCTTTTTTCTTAGATCCTATCACCATCCCTTTTTCTCTAACAAAACTAATTGTTATCTAAACAAAACATCAACTTATGGACAAGTTAACAGGTTATGAAATTTACATTTACAAAGAGTTCTGGCTTTGGAGCGATTGACTTAGATGAAAATTCTTGACTAGACTTTCACTGAAAATGGTTTAAAGAAGAGTGAATTTTATGCTATGCAGTAATCAAAATGTAATGCAAACAAATTACACTTATTTAGCTAACAATAACTGTAACACTTGGAAATATTTCCTTGGTCCATCTTAAAGTCATGAGTCTGTTTGCAATAATTACACAAGTGCATTTTACTCACTCTGAGCTTCACAAAAAGTTTTAAGTCAAAATACTTGAACAGTAATGATTATTCATACACTTATAATCAATCTTGGTTATTCGACGCACAAATGTTATGCACAATGTACTTATCACTTGACATCACTTTTATGTATGCTTATTAAAATCAGGGATTATTATGCCCCGAACACTTATTCAATCACTTGAAAACATTTCTAGATCACTACAGGTGATTATTATGCCCCTCACCATTGCATAAAGCTGATTCAAAACCTCCTCACATAATCCTTGAGATAGGTTGGTGCTTTCACTTCACGCCTAGGTCTTGTGACTGGTGTGGTCTCTGGTTCCAGGCATGTTGGTTCTGGTTCGGAACGCCTCTCATCCGGTTCCTTTACATGCGTGTCTGCCAGTTGCTCCGGTACAGTTGTTCTTGCCGGTGATTTATCACGGGTTTGTACTGGGATTGATGTCGGTCTTATGTGTTCACTATTTCTCTTGTATTGAACACCATCCGTTGAAGTTACAATACAGTTTCGGTCGTTGATTCTGTCACAACACCCTTTCTCCAGGGTTTATCTGGTTTGTGTCGGAAATATACAGGCTGACTGTTTCCAAGTTTTAGTTTAAATCGAGCTCTCCGATCATAACTTTTCTTGATACAGTCTTTTCTAGCATCTCGCTTTTTGTTTCTGGGCGACTTCTTCTGAACCAAAGGTAGCATCGATCTTGTTTCTCTCCCAAACATCATTTGGGCCGGACTTAGACCAGTGTCCTGTCTTGGAGTATTCCTCAGTTCTAGCAATGCTTCATACTGATCAGTCCTGGAGTTAATGCATTTAACCATCATGCCTTTTATAATCTTCACACCGGCTTCGGCTTTGCCATTTGACTTTGGGTGATGAGGAGAAGTCACGTGATGTTGAATACCACACTGTTTCGTGAACTGACTGAATTCTTCTGACGTAAATTGTGGGCCACCATCACTGATGATTATTCTAGGGATTCCAAATTGCGCAAACTGCTTTTTGAGCTTGATAATGACTTGACTTGACGATGTTGTGGTGAGTAAATCAATGTCTATAAAATTTGAGTAATAATCAATCGCCAGCAAATAGTTTCTGCCCTGTATTTCAAACAAGTCTATCCCAATTTTCTCCCATGGGTAGTTGCCGTCATCATGTTGCCGCAGAGGTTCTTTCTGGCTTTTTGGCTTTCTTTCCATGCAGTGTTCACAATTGTCTGCTAATTGTCTTATTTCTTGATTCATTCCCAGCCAGGAAACGGTTCCTCGTGCCCTCCTAACCATACTGTCAAAGCCAAGATGGGCACTATGCAAACGTTCCTTAATATGTCCTCTCCAAGCTTTTGGGATTAAAACAGCTTCCCCTTTCAGTATTACACCGTCATGAAAGCTCAGTGTGTCTCTGATAGAGAAATAAGGCCTCACTTCAGGCTTTAGGTCATTTTTGGTTTTGGGCCATCATTCTTTAATACAGTCAATCAACAATTGACAAGTTGTGTCTTTTGCAGTTTCTCTCCTGATTTCTGTAATTCGCGCATCTGGAAGTTTATCAAACATTTCAACCTCACATACTTTTAGTCTAGTCAGTTCAGTGTCATCTGACAAACTATATGCACGACTTAGTGTGTCCGCAATGATTAACTCAGATCCTTTGACGTACCGAAAGCTAACATTATATCTAAACATCTTCATTAGAATGTCTTGTAGCCGTTTTGGTGCTTGACTGAGTGGTTTCTTCAGGATTGTTTCCAGAGGTTTATGGTCGTTTTCAACAATCACTGGGCGACCATATGTATACTGATCGAACCTCTCTAGCCCATACAATACTGCCAGCGCTTCTTTTTCTATTTGTGCCCAGTTCCTTTCAGCTGGTTTCAAAGATCTTGATGCAAACTCAAGTGGGTGTCCGTCTTGCAGTAGAGCAGCTCCTAGGCCATCTTTACTACTATCAACTTGTAATACCAAGTCTTTATTTTGATCGTAGATTGCTAACACATCTGTTTGCTTTAACAGTTGTTTCACTCTTTCAAAAGCTTCATTGCATTCTTTTGTCCATTTCCACGGTGTGTTCTTTCTAGTCAAATTTCTCAATGGTTCAAGAGTCTCAGACAAATTTGGCACAAATTTAGCCATATACTGTACCAATCCACAAAATCGTTTGATTTCAGTGACATCCGTTGGAGCATTCATTTCAAGAACAGCTTTGATTTTATCGTTATCTGGCTTGATACCTTGTGGCGTTATTCTGTGTCCATGGAAAGTGATTTCAGGGCCCATATCCTTCCTTTCTTCATTCAAAACAATGTGCCTCTCTGCACAGCGTTTGTAAAGCTTTGCAAGCTTTTCATCATTGTCTTTCTGAGCTGCTATTTCATTATCACCACAACCAACGATAATGATGATGATGTAACTTGGCACGTGACTTATGTTTTGTCTACGAGTTATTCTTTTGAAGATATCATCATTAATGACAATTCAAGCACGCTATCAACATGGTGACAGCGGTGAACGCATATCCTGATAACGTCTGCAACGTTGATTTTCGCTGAATAAACGCACAGAGTTGAAGAAACTCCGAAAACTCGACCAAGCCAGGTCGCGAAAATAGATTAAATTCAACTGAAAACTGATCCCGATTTGATTGTTCGACATGGCGGACTCGTTAAAGCCACCTGGGACTTTGGACATTACTGAAGGAAATATAAGTGAAAACTTCAAGAGATGGAAGCGACAGATAGAAATATATTTGACCGCTAGTGGTTCCCAAAACAAAGACAAGACAGTTCGAACCAGCATCATTTTAGACTGTGCAGGGCCTAAGGTAATTGACATTTATGAACAGTTTGTTTGGGCAAATGAAGATGACAAAAACGATCCAGGCAAAGTTCTGCAACAGATTGAAGCCTACGGTAATCCCCTTAGGAATGAAGTTCTTGAAACCCACAGGTTCTGGTGTGTGAAATATGATGACTTTACATCGTTTGAGCATTTCCTTACCGAAGTTAGGAGAAGAGCAGAATAATGCAATTTCAAAGAAAAAGACAGAATGATACGAGATAAAATTGTTCTCAGCACAAGTGGTAAGCTCCAAGAATTGTTGTTGAGAGAAGAAAAACTTGAACTTGACAAGTGTCTTCAAATTTGCCGTGCATTTGAACAGTCAAATAGACATGTACAAGAAATCAGACAAGACAAAGTACATGATTCGGTGAACAAAGTGGATCACGCAAAACCACGATCACAAGCATGTGCATCTCGTACTGGGACAGTAAGGCCGAAACTTAAGTGCGGTTTCTGCGGACTGTTACATGAACGTAACAAAGAAAAATGTCCAGCCTGGGGATAGAAATGTAACAACTGTGGTGTAAAGAACCATTTCAAATCATGCTGCAAGAAAGTGCAAACAGTTGACCAAAGTGACCAGCCCGAAGAAGCTGCAGAAGAAGAATTCTGGCTTAACTACATTGAGAGTTCGATCCATTCAAAGGCAAGGGCCAAAATGATCGTAAATGAATGTGATGTTACATTTCACATTGACACTGGGGCGCAGGTTAATACAATTCAACAGAGATTTGTCCGAAAATCTCAGAGGATACAGAAAGTGTCACACCTCAGAATGTGGAACAAGTCCACAGCAAAATCCCTAGGAGAGGCAACTTTGACAGTGACAAACCCAGTGAACAATGAACTTATGATGTAACTTTTGTCATTGTGCCAAATGAGCTAGATTGCTGGCTAGGTTTAAAAGCTGTTCAAGAACTGAAGTTGGTGACAATTAACACTGATAATTTTATCGGAAGCGTCAAACGCAACCTCGGAGATCTTGGTGAAGTGAAACTCAGACTTACAGATGATGCAAAACCCAGGGCATTGCCAGCTCGCAACATACCGCTGGCTGTGAGAACTGAGGTGAAAGAACAAATTGACCTACTGACAGAACGCGGCATTTTAATACCAGTTACAGAGCCAACTGAATGGGTTAGCCAGATGGCAATTACGAAGAAGAGTAATGGATCGTGGAGGATATGTTTAGATCCTCAACCGCTGAACAAAGTGTTAGTGAGGGAACGTTATAGACTTCCAACTTTTGATAATGTAGTTCCAGGATTACATAATGCCAAAGTTTTCACGAAACTCGATGTGCAAGAAGCATATTGGCATATTAAACTTGACGAAGAATCAAGTCTACTTACTACAATGATAACACCGTTTGGAAGATACAGATGGGCTCGTTCGCCGTTTGGACTGAATGTTTCCAGTGAAATATTTCAGCGGAAACTGAACGAAGCTCTTAGTGACCTTGAAGGCATATTTACAATTGCGGATGATATCTTCAAAAGAATAACTCGTAGACAAAACATAAGTCACGTGCCAAGTTACATGCCTTTTAATCAACAACGGGAGGTAACTCCTCCAAGACTATTACAGAACAGAGAGTAACAGTTGTCTTTCTTAGATCCTATCAACAGTGTATATTGATATAACGAATTGAGATGTAACATGGAGGAGCATGTGACTGTTTAGGCTATAGACCACTAAATCAAATCCTATAGACTCCCACTTTAGCAATTCATCAAATTTCGAATTTGCTATTGGGTCAAGCCTGTAAAATCTTTTATATATTAAAACCCGACTCTTATCATAGCATAAACGGTAAACGTTTTCGGCATTTTAGCCAAAGTCGCGGGAATTTTGTCTACAATCTGTCAAAATACCTGCTACTACTTTAATCACGGAATGTGAAAGTATCCAATTTTTTCGGCTTACTACTCAAATCATATATTTTCCCAACATCATTTTCTTTTTTAAAATTTCAATTTCCATTGTTCTCAATCAATTCTGACTTTCTGTAAAAGTGTTTACATGCCGGATCAACATTAATAAGTTGTCTGTAACTATTAATGGTTATCACATTCGAATAAAAGTGGATCCAGACGATGGTTCTCTAAAGCTGTAGATCATATTTTGTCAAATCAATTTATAGCTTTCTGTACCAGTTTCGACATCTGATATTAAATATTAGTGACTGTTAATCGGTTTGATACATTTCTCATATTAAATAAGTATTTTACTTTCGCAATAATAGTAATTTTAGTTTACTTTTCAATATAGGAACTGGAACAAAGCATTGACATAACTAACAGGTATGGGCCTAAATTTTGCAACTAAATTAAATGAAAATGAAGCACCAATCATTAAATGCACAAATCATTGTACTTACTAGTGTTGGGAAATCGGTTGCAAATCATAATCGATCATCGGTTGGAATCGGTTGCCTCTTCCGATGCGATTTCACGATTATAATCGGTTTCTTAATTTGAACAGTGTTAGGTTTACAAATCATCTTAGATCAGTAGCTTACATAATTACTGGAAACTAATAATTTCCAACTTTCTGACCGAAATCCTAATCAAATTATCATTGCTGCCCAAAGAGGTTGTTCGTGCAGCTGCACTGAACCCCTCTAGATCTGCCACTGAATTTTCAACAGCAAACGTGTTACGTTTTCCTATGAATAATATACTGATTTTAAGGCTGAAGACGCAAGATACTACTTTTAGAGGTCTAGTTAATGCAAAACATATTTATTCGAAGACTTTTTACCATCGTCATATAGCTACGCAACTCAGACGCTCGGCAAAATCGGCGCCATTTTGCGTTTATGTTTGTTAAATTTTTGTTCTCTTTACAACTAATTCTGCAAATGTCTTTTGTTAGGTCTAAGTTCTTCGTTAATCTTGTAGAATCTATAGTGCATCCACACTTCTGATTAAGTTTTCTTGCCTGGGTTCTCGTTAATGGCCTAAGAACACAGTTTTTTTCCCTATATGTTTCATATAAGCATTTGTGAACAGAACATTTTTATAAACGTTCCGAATAGAAAAATCTCACCTGAACTCTGTAATACTATCCAATGCGACATATTCTAGCCGCAAGAAAGGGTACCTTGACCGGCTTCCTTGCGCAATAATTTCAAAAGTGTGTCGGATGGTTTGACAGGTAAACAATTTCGGCAGTAAACAGGCCAAAATAACCCCTGTTCAAAAGCTGATTTACAACAATCTATCATTAAAATTCACTAAAAATTGACATTTACCTTATGATTCAGACCTACTCTGTACAAAAATGCCATTTAATCAGTACTCTTCATTCAAAATTCAACCAGTATTCATCCTCAAAAAGAGGACTCTTTTACTGTGTAAGTACTTCCTTAATGTGGTCAACCAAAGGGCTAAAAACTGTGTTCTTGTTCCAAATATCTCGGGTTGGGTCGCCATTTTAATTATCAATTTTTCAAAGTGATCTCCCTTTATGCCCGGTGTAAAAGCCGGAACCCGTACCTTTATATTTTGACTCGTAACACTGCGCATGTCTGAACTGTTAATCGATTATGAGAGAACGACATCGATCATCGACATCGAGAAGCATTTACACGTCGCTAATCGATGTCTTCCGATCATCGGCACATCACTAGTACTTACTAATAGTCATATACCTAAATTTGTATCTACATGTAAATTAAATGCAAATGATGCATCAAGTATTGTGTCGATTTCTGTTGAAATTTGGTATTGTGGTTTCGTTTTGCTAATGTGAACAAGGGCAAATTTTATGTAAGCATGATGTAGATTTCTGTTGTTATCAGCCGAAATGAATTAACATGGATAGATCACCGCTACAATGCTTTAGCAATTTCAAGAATAAGATGGTAGGAGTAGTATTGGGGCCTCTTAAACCTCAAACAAACATAACGTAACATGACCTAGATAGCGGCCATCTTGTTTCTATAAATACATGACCTAGTTAGCGGCCATCTTGTTACTATAAGCGGATGACGTAGCAACGTTACATCATCTATTGTCAGTCAATATAACATCATAACAAATCATTATATTTTTGAAAAAAATAAGATCATAATATTATTACATCATTTTCTGAAAAACAAATTACATCATTAAAAAAAAGATCATAATAAATATATTACATCATTTTCTGAAAAACAAATTACATCATTAAAAAAATGATCACAAATTATGTATTACATCATTTTCTGAAATAAACATCCTTTTCTAAAAAGATTACATCATTTTCTGAAAACAAAAGACACATGATAAACCGCAGTAAATATGACGTCATCTTGTTTAAGAAATTATAAAAATAAAAAATATCGCAAATACCTGTTTCTGATGTTCACTCCTCGGTGTCCAGCGACTAAATGAACATCAACGTTCAAAGACATTCATAGTTCGAAAAGCGTTTCTATTGGTTCTTTTCTTTTTATTCATTAACGTACCGTTTCTATTGGCTCTTTTCTTTCCTATCATTCTTGTTATTGTTAGAGTCAATAATATCGGATAATAGACTTTATGACTCTATTGTTACACCGGTTCTTTTGATTCCATTCTTTGATATAAAAGAAATACCAACCATTGTTATAGACAATAATATAAATTGGATAATGATAATAGACTTTATAACTCTATTGATACATGGGTTCTATAGAACCACATTCCGTTCTTTGTAATGATAAAAGACATTAATTCTCTATTGATACACGTGTTCTTTGAAGAGCATTCCATTAATTGTTATCAGAAATACCTTTAATGATTCAAGTCAATAATATAAATTAATGATAAAAGATATTACGTTTTTCTATTGATACGCCGGTTTTTTTTATTTCTTTGTTATAAAAGAAATGCCAATACTTTAAATTGGATAGTAATAAAAGATATTGCGTATCTATTCATACACCGATTCTTTAGAACCACATTCCATTAATTGTTATCGTATAAGTAAATAATTATTGACATGTCGGTTCTTGCTTCTTTGTTATAAAAGAAATACCAATACTATAAATTAGGTAATGATAAAAGACATTAATTCTCTATTGATACACGTGTTCTTTGAAGCGCATTCCAATCATTGTTATCAGAAATACCTTTGATTATTCGAGTCAACAATATAATGACAAAAGACATTTAGTCTCTATGGACATGTCGGTTCTTGCTTCTTTGTTTAATAAAAGAAATACCTTCGATTGTTTAAGTCAATAATATAGTGTTTGTTATCGATATAAAAGAAATTCCAGTCATTGTATTTCGTATCTTAAGCATTTATACAATGTAATGCACCGATGAACTTGATTGACAGGTTAATCACGGACCATTCGTAATACGTGTTTTTATCACTACCATATAATCTCCGAATTTCAGAATGAGGTACACTTTCTATTCTGTTTTATTTTTAAGGCACAAACCAAACGATCGAGTTCAATTTTGGCTATTAAGACCTGACTAGATGTACCCTAAGGATGAATCGAAGGTAACTTTAAAATAATATAAATAAAACCAATGCAAAATAACTTTCATATGGTTCATATGCCTAGATTATTTTTAATTAGATTCTTCATGGTTTCATGTGTTCCTGAGATGAGCGCTTGTTCAAATCTAGTAAACGGGATTAATTTGCGTAATAAATAATTTATTTTTTCCTTCCAAACTACATATGTGATTATCGAATTACACCAAACACTTTCTGGGTCTGAAAACTTAAAATTTTAAAGAAATTGTGTCAAGATTACGGAATTAAACCATCTATTCACTATTAATATGTGAGTCAGCATATGACGTCTCATTCTAAAATTGCGTTTCGATAAAAATCGGAAAAACCGTTACGCGACAGAGACATGTGCAAAGGGTCTATTTTAAACGTAAACATGCAGTAATGAATTGCTATCAACCAACTACAATAGGAATTAAGAATTAAAACAACAAAACAACAAAGGTAACCCCTACTTCAAAAACAATAAAAAAAGATCTATTTAAAACATTTAGTTAATATACTAACAAAGACTTATCGAATTGCTGATTTCCCGAGTTTATTAAAAATTCAATGACATCCAAAATTAATATCACTAAATCAAAAAATCCTATTGTAACGGACTGGACGATTCTAAAATACTCCATTTTATTTCTTGTATAATTTAGTCAGTACTGTTATCAGTAAATTAACCCGTTACCGATGTCATGTAGTGATTGTTACGTATATCGGGGCTATCCGATCAACGTTTTTTGGCGTTGTCCCGGTTAGCTCAGTCGGTTGCGTCGCAGGAATTGCATGGCTAGGCGCTGTCGCCGTGACGGTGCGGGTTCGCTCCCAGCTAGAGACACTATCATTTGTACAGTAATTTGAAAATTAAATAGTGATAAAAGATATTACGTTCCTATTCATACGTCGGTTCTTTGAAGCGTATTTATTGAGTTCTATTATTGAAGATATCGGGTATTGGTAAAAGGTGTTAAAGGTATTGTCAACTGATTTCTAAAAACTCCTATTATTATTGATAAAAGATGCTATTCACCTACCCAAGTGACAAAAGATATTACGTTTTCTATTGATACTCCGGTTCTTTTGATTTCTTTGTTATAAAAGAAATGCCAATAATATAAATTGGGTAGTAATAAAAGATATTACGTTTCTATTTATTCTTTAGAACCACATCCCATTAATTGTTATCGTATAAGTAAATAATTAGTCTCTATTGACATGTCGGTTCTTGCTTCTTTGTTATAAAAGAAATACCAATACTATAATTTAGGTAATGACAAAATACATTAATTCTCTATTGATAAACGTGTTCTTTGAAGCGCATTCCATATATTGTCATTCAAAGAGTTCTATTATTGAAGATATTGATAAAAGGTGTTATCGATATTATCAACATATTTGTATAGACTTCATTCATAGTTCATAAAAGGTGTTTATCGGCTTTTCGCTCCGCGTCGCAGACAATTAATGTTTCATTTTAGGACTGGGTTGTGTTTCTTTAACATAATATGTATTTTAAATTACTTTTAAAGACTGGAGTTGTTTTAAAATAAAATGTCTTTCATTTAATCTTTGGTTAAACGATCACAGTATATGAAATAACGAGTAATGTATTTGTACTAAACGAATTGAAACATAATATATATCACAAACATACACAGCGTGTATGTTTATGACGAAGGTTAGACCGCTGAACATGTAAGCGTGATCAACCACCGCCGCCGCCGCCGCCGCCGCCGCCGCCACCGCCGCCGCTGCCCTTATTTTTTTTTAATCTATTATCCCAGATAAATTATGTTTTCGTTTTGTATTTCGGAGCATATGGCTAGACAATAAACAAGGACGATACAAATAACAACACTATATTCAAATTTCAACATTTATTTTACTCAAAATAAAAATACAATTCATTTTACAATAAACTATTTACAACAAGTTGATCATTATGTTCCTTGCGTTTCACGTCGAAAGGTTTGACAATATCTCTCATTGTTTTTCCGGCAAATCTGTTGATAACGTAATAAGCGCAATAAAGTCCGCAAGTGTCAGATGTATTATGTTGTATTTGACTACAGTTCATAAAATATGGCTTCGTCAAAATGTCTTCAAAACCCGCTGAGTGGTAGTCAGGTTGTCTTCCGAATGAATCGAAAAATTCGTCTGGACCTCTCACGGGAAAATAAAATGTCACCCAATGTTTACCAGGTCCACCGCTCGTATCTGTATTTGAAATGACAAATCTGCCACTGCGTTTTCGAATTTGGTCCGCCGCACACACTGTCACCGGGTATCCTCTAAGGAACGTTTCAAGTTCGTGGTTATTCATTTAAATGCATCGTTTTGTAACTGTTCAGTAGTTTAATTCGTTCCAGTCGATTGGTTTTATTTTAGTTGTACGGATCTTCTTACGCGGTTGATCATAATTTTCATCCAAACCGCTGTACGTCTTTTGTAACCGTTTCACCTCCGATTTAGCAATTTCTATCGCTTGAGACACAGGAGTAACCAACTTCACTCTGGGTGTATGCTGATCTTCTATTTCTTTCTGTTTTCGATATCTGGTACCACTACCCACGATGTATCGTCCCATGTGGTCGGGCTGAACATAGCCGTCTCTCAAATCTTTGTAATGCTGGTACCATTTTTCAGGATCCGATACATAGGGTACCTATTTTCGTTGTTGGTAATCGTACACTTCTATTGATCCCATTTCGAGTTTTTTGAAAAAAGATAACGATCGTTATTCTTACGTATTTATATTTCTTACACTTTTTTGTTGTTGTTTTGTTCTTACGTATTTACATTTCTTAAAAATTTTCAAATCATTTATGATCCATCACTGTCATCTTCGTTGTCATCATGCTGAATTTCCGTCACAGAATTCTTTTCGATAGAATTGTCGGGCCATATAGCGTCAAACAGCTCTTTTCTTAGTTTTACGGCTTGTCTGATAGATTCTTCGACGTTCATATCGTGTTGATATCTGAGAGTTTTTGCGGATTCGAGAATTTGTTGTTGAGTAGGATCTTCTTGAAGCTGGTGAAAATCTATAAGAA
The DNA here is from genome assembly GCA_038501625.1 of Corbicula japonica. NCBI lineage: Eukaryota > Metazoa > Mollusca > Bivalvia > Venerida > Cyrenidae > Corbicula > Corbicula japonica. The sequence continues at coordinate 54,513 of JAZAYU010000260.1, read as the reverse complement.
ACTGGGCGTAGTCTTGCCTTAACCTCTTTCTTAAACACGGCAATTCGTCATTGGATGAGCGATGATATGCTTCGTCAAAAGAGTGCCCCTTTCCTATGTAGCTGTTTACCCTAGCTTGAAATTGTTCCGAATGAGATTGTCTGAGCGGTTTTTGAAATCTTCTGTTCCATATATCCTCTAGATCATCTTTAAAACGTTTGCCCGGTGGTCCCATAAAATCATAAGGTAACGACCTTTTCCTCACATTTGTATACACTGAATCTCTTTCATCATTACTTTCTTCATCACTTTGTATCCCATTTTCGGCTCCATCCTCCAGACTCCATTCCTCGCGCTCGCTACTAGGAAATATATACGCGTTTAAACGTTGGTGTTCGGGGGTGTTTGCCTTTAAATCGATCACTAACTAACCGTACGGTCTCTTTACAGTCTTTTCAAAGCGTGCCATAAATTGCGAACTATTGGACGGATATATTCTTCGCGCCAACGTCGCAACTTGTTGTCTGTCAATAGGATTGTTAAATAAGACCAAGTACTGGGTATTCAAAGCGATATCACTGCAGGCTTTCCTCGAGGAAATACGTTTTGTGTGAGATAAACGATGGATATGTTTCTGTGGTGACTTCCCTTTGTAAACAAATCAGCGATTCTCTGATCGCATTTAGCCTCAGTCATCAGGTCGTCAAACACCAACAAATTCTTTTTATTAGCGTTATTGTACTCGGAACTGTTCAAGTATTCTGGGATACCGTGCACAAATTCGATCCACGGGATTCTGCGTTGAATATCGTCGTACCAATGCTGCCATTGTCCGAAACACCTTATGATCCGATCAGGTGGTGGACGTACGAGATTTGAAAAGAGCAATTTCCGTGTCCATTTAGTTTTCCCGCTTCCGCTCGGTCCAGAAATCACCATAGAAAAGGGATGTTGAAAAGTCATCGTTCTAGAGTCGCTTAAATGAGTCGCGTTTAGAGATGGTACACCAGTACCTCCTTCGTTGTCACCATTTGATTCTTTGTTCTCGTGTACATTACGCTGATGTCTCAGCATGACGTCGTGTCTAGAAAACAACTGATGGCAAATAGGACATTGATTCATTTTCGGAGAAAACCTATAACCGTTTAATCCATTCCTTTAGACTTCTTACGCTTTTTTGAAAGAATAAGGGCGGCGGCGGCGGCGGCGGTGGTGGTGGTTGATCACGTTTACATGTTCAGCGGTCTAACCTTCGTCATAAACATACACGCTGTGTATGTTTGTAATATATATTATGTTTCAATTCGTTTAGTACAAATACATTACTCGTTATTTCATATACTGTGATCGTTTAACCAAAGATTAAATGAAAGACATTTTATTTAAAAACAACTCCAGTTTTTAAAAGTAATTTAAATACATATTATGTTAAAGAAACACAACCCAGTCCTAAAATGAAACATTAATTGTCTGCGACGCGGAGCGAAAAGCCGATAAACACCTTTTATGAACTATGAATGAAGTCTATACAAATCTGTTGACAATATCGATAACACCTTTTATCAATATCTTCAATAATAGAACTCTTTGAATGACAATATATGAAATGCGCTTCAAAGAACACGTGTATCAATAGAGAATTAATGTCTTTTGTCATTACCTAATTTATTGTATTGGTATTTCTTTTATAACAAAGAAGCAAGAACCGACATGTCAATAGAGACTAATTATTTACTTATACGATAACAATTAATGGAATGTGGTTCTAAAGAATAAATAGAAACGTAATATCTTTTATTACTACCCAATTTATATTATTGGCATTTCTTTTATAACAAAGAAATCAAAAGAACCGGAGTATCAATAGAAAACGTAATATCGTTTGTCACTTGGGTAGGTGAATAGCACCTTTTATCAATAATAATAGAATTCTTTAGAAATCAGTTGACAATACCTTTAACACCTTTTACCAATACCCGATATCTTCAATAATAGAACTCAATAAATACGCTTCAAAGAACCGACGTATGAATAGGAACGTAATATCTTTTATCACTTTTTAATTTTCAAATTACTGTACAAGAAATAAAATGGAGTATTTTAGAATCGTCCAGTCCGTTACAATAGGATTTTTTGATTTAGTGATATTAATTTTGGATGTCATTGAATTTTTAATAAACTCGGAAAATCAGCAATTCGGTAAGTCTTTGTTAGTATATTAACTAAATGTTTTAAATAGATCTTTTTTTATTGTTTTTTGAAGTAGGGGTTACCTTTGTTGTTGTTGTTGTTTTAATTCTTAATTCCTTTTGTATTTGGTTGATAGCAATTCATTACTGCATGTTTACGTTTAAAATAGACCCTTTGCACATGTCTCTGTCGCGTAACGGTTTTTCCGATTTTTATCGAAACGGAATTTTAGAATGAGACGTCATATGCTGACTCACATATTAATAGTGAATAGATGGTTTAATTCCGTAATCTTGACACAATTTCTTTAAAATTTTAAGTATTTAGACCCAGAAAGTGTTTGGTGTAATTCGATACTCACATATGTAGTTTGGAAGGAAAAAATAAATTATTTATTATGCAAATTAATCCCGTTTACTAGATTTGAACAAGCGCTCGTCTCAGGAACACATGAAACCATGAAGAATCTAATTAAAAATAATCTAGGCATATGAACCATATGAAAGTTATTTTGCATTGGTTTTATTTATATTATTTTAAAGTTACCTTCGATTCATCCTTAGGGTACATCTAGTCAGGTCTTAATAGCCAAAATTGAACTCGATCGTTTGGTTTGTGCCTTAAAAATAAAACAGAATAGAAAGTGTACCTCATTCTGAAATTCGGAGATTATATGGTAGTGATAAAAACACGTATTACGAATGGTCCGTGATTAACCTGTCAATCAAGTTCATCGGTGCATTACATTGTATAAATGCTTAAGATACGAAATACAATGACTGGAATTTCTTTTATATCGATTGTACAATTTCATTGACTGCACTGGTCTTCATTCAAAATTCGACCACGTGATCATTACACTAGTGTTACCCAAAATAAACTAGCAAGATAAATATGTTCTTCAGGTGCGTAGCTGATTCTTGAATTTTGAAACCCCGTCAGAAATTCTGATCAATACTAATGATAAATATATTTCGCAACAGAAACTTGTAAATGCCATTTGTTAATTATATGTGTTATATGCCGTTTCTTTTTCTTGTCGCTAGCGATGCTTTATTTACCACTTAAATGCGCTTGAAATAGCTCTCAAATATATACAATTGTAAACCTATCGATTTAGGACGAAATTAACTAACGTTCCAAGTATTGACAATTAATTTGACAACTTTACGAATCTCCCCCGCCAAACCAACTTGTTGATATGTCTCTTCAGTTAACAAAATCTTAGTAGTAAACATCATGTACGATCTATTTTATGTTATTATTGAAAATTATCAATTTATCAGTGATACATGTACTTCTCTTTCTCATGTCATTATTTTCTTTTTTGTTTTGTCATTCTGTAGTTACTTTTGCATTGTTTGTTGTCGTTCTTGTGTGAGGGTTTATGTTTGACCGGAAACCCACACTTGATGTTTAATATATGCATTTATTATATATCCCATGATGTAGCGCACTACCTGGGTGTAATAAAAGAGATGTTCTGTTCTGTTCTTCTGATAACAATCACTATATTATTGACTTAAACAATCGAAGGTATTTCTTTTATTAAACAAAGAAGCAAGAACCGACATGTCCATAGAGACTAAATGTCTTTTGTCATTATATTATTGACTCGAATAATCAAAGGTATTTCTGATAACAATGATTGGAATGCGCTTCAAAGAACACGTGTATCAATAGAGAATTAATGTCTTTTATCATTACCTAATTTATAGTATTGGTATTTCTTTTATAACAAAGAAGCAAGAACCGACATGTCAATAATTATTTACTTATACGATAACAATTAATGGAATGTGGTTCTAAAGAATCGGTGTATGAATAGATACGTAATATCTTTTATTACTATCCAATTTATAGTATTGGCATTTCTTTTATAACAAAGAAATCAAAAGAACCGGCGTATCAATAGAAAAACGTAATATCTTTTATCATTAATTTATATTATTGACTTGAATCATTAAAGGTATTTCTGAATACAATTAATGGCATGCTGTTCAAAGAACACGTGTATCAATAGAGAATTAATGCCTTTTATCATTACAAAGAACGGAATGTGGTTCTATAGAACCCATGTATCAATAGAGTTATAAAGTCTATTATCATTATCCAATTTATATTATTGTCTATAACAATCGTAGGTATTTCTTTTATATCAAAGAATGGAATCAAAAGAACCGGTGTAACAATAGAGTCATAAAGTCTATTATCCGATATTATTGACTCTAACAATAACAAGAATGAAAGGAAAGAAAAGAGCCAATAGAAACGGTACGTTAATGAATAAAAAGAAAAGAACCAATAGAAACGCTTTTCGAACTATGAATGTCTTTGAACGTTGATGTTCATTTAGTCGCTGGACACCGAGAAGTGAACATCAGAAACAGGTATTTGCGATATTTTTTATTTTTATAATTTCTTAAACAAGATGACGTCATATTTACTGCGGTTTATCATGTATCTTTTGTTTTCAGAAAATGATGTAATCTTTTTTAGAAAATGATGTTTATTTCAGAAAATGATGTAATACATTATTTGTGATCATTTTTAATGATGTAATTTGTTTTTCAGAAAATGATGTAATATATTTATTATGATCTTTTTTTTTAATGATGTAATTTGTTTTTCAGAAAATGATGTAATAATATTATGATCTTATTTTTTTCAAAAATATAATGATTTGTTATGATGTAATATTGACTGACAATAGATGATGTAACGTTGCTACGTCATCCGCTTATAGAAACAATATGGTAGCTAACTAGGTCATGTATTTATAGAAACAAGATGGCCGCTCTCTAGGTCATGTTACGTAATGTTACGTAATGTTTGTTTGAGGTTAAAGAGGCCCCAGTACTACTGGTAGGTGATGTAGGCTCATAGGAGCTGTGACCGCAGGAGCAGAGACCGCTAAGCCCGGCGGCCACGGCTGAAACATAAAGGTTCTTGGGCGCCTATGCGATGCCATTAACAATATACTCCTACCATCAGATCTTCGTTTTTTGCATGAAATTCGTTGTCGGCTTGCCTAATACATAATACATCAAAGTCAAGTGCCAACATCCAGGTAATGGCGATATGTTGCGGGATTTCCTCAGGGTATTAAAGCCACGGTTGAGTAAGGAAGTAATACCAGTTAAATGTATGGAATAAGTAGCGCTACACAGAATATGGAAAACAATGTCGTATTCAAAGAACAGGGTCGGAGGCTAGATTTTCAGAAAGTGGTTCGTTGGGGGTAGTCTTATGATAGTTACATGATAATTTCCAAAATTAGCAACATCTCCGTGAAATTTAAATAATTCTGCATCAAAAGGGGTTCGATGGCTAAAACAACCAAATAATCAAATAGGCATAAGTCACATTTCAAACAGGTTTACAAATAGTTAAAATGGAATGGTTTGACACAAACAGCTCGCTTTTTAGGCCGTGTACTCCTTTTGCTGCATTAGCAGCATTTTTTTACTTGTTATGTTATGAAATTGTTATTCTGTCCATGTTTATTTGTATATCAGTTTTTTGCAAAACATTTCTAAAAGTTATTTTATCAAACTAATATCTCTTATTTAAGTAAATCAAACATGACACATCGGGTTTGCATTTACTACTGATTTTCATCGAGTTGTTTAGTGGTAAAAATATCAAAAACAGTGGATCCATAAATATAAAAGATATTCAATCAACACGGTTAAATAGATATAAATAAAGAGTTTTTAGCATGTTTGCGTGTTTCTGACGCCCCTCTCCGCCCCCAATGTTTAAGCATACTTCTTATGCCTCACACAGCTAAAGTACAGCCTATGTTCATGTTACACGAATAAAGAAATAACACGTATCCTGGAAATTCATTTTGTGTCAAGAAAACTGGTGGGTACTCTCTTACATTACCGTGATCACAGCCCTGCGTGATAAGGTATTCCACGAAAGATCTCCGACATTTCTAACGGAATGCCGCGAGGCTGATCATGAAATATATTGCGATCGAACCTCTAATAGCGGGGTTGACTGTTAGAGATAAATAATTAAAAAAAATGTATTCCGACGAGTCTAAGGAACTGATGTATCTTCTCAAACCACTTCCAAGGATATACCTTCTGCTTTTTAATATTTGCCTGTGTGATAAACAGGATTTTTATTCACAAATCCGATGTCAAAAATATATTCTGTTCAGTTTCTCCTTTGGAGCAAACAAAGTCCTTAATCGGGGGACCATATGCCGCTGATTATAAACTGGTACTAAAGGTTCCACGTTTACCATCATATTCACACCATCGTTCGGGATGGATCAAAATTGGAATTACATCGAGCTGCGCTCTCAACCCGGTGATATGCGGCGAGCGCAGTAATATGCATTTCCATTACTGCTCATGAACAGGCTAAATCAAATCGAGCCTACAGAGAAGATCAGAAAAGCAAGCAAACGTTCCATTAAAATGGTTTCGTAACTACTAAAATGTACAATAAAAATGATTTCCGATTTTAATATTGTAAATTATATATTTTAAGATGGTGTTGTTGAATGTGCAACATCTTACGGGGTTTATTTTTCAGATTGTTCGCTTTTCTAGAGCTTGAAACAATGTTAAAGATTTAAATGATTGTAATCTTTGCATAATTTTTACCACAAATGAAGGAAGACGTTTAGGAAATTTTATCGCCGATACCCATATTTAAAACATTCAGTTTGAAATCACTACTGCAACAATGTATTTCTCAGCTAACGTTTTATGGATAATTGGTTTATAGACTAAATATGATAAATAGCAATATTAATTTCTCTACTTTATTAATAAAACTATCTTAAATTTAAAAAGAAAGGTTACCAACATGATATTCTACAGCGCTCCGCATGCTTTGTTAAACCATCTACAGTTGATCCTTTGCTTACCTCTTTGCACAACAGTGGCAGGGGTTGAAGAGTTAATGAAGGTCTATAGTTTTGTAAGAGAACCTAGAAGCTCGATCTGTTGATTTTATTCCTGTCATCGTGTACTTGCTGGATGAAATCCAGGTGCTCTGGTCTCGGTTATGTCATTGCGTACCCACCTTTGCTTGGCCATGCTTTTAGCTTCATGTTTTATATGTTGTGTTTTTTTGCATGCAACACTGTCGAGTTAATGGAAGCTGATTTACCAAGACAACTTGTACTAACTTGTTCTCTTGGCTGTTTTTTTAAACTAATTTCATGTATCAAGGGACGCAAAACTGTATATCGTCAACAGTATTTGGTCGAGGAGTTATTGTTCCATAACTTTATATTCTCAATGTTCTGTTATTAACAATGCGCTTGACTATTATTGTTTTTTTCAGAATTGTTTTCCATCTTTTTATCTGGATAGTTTTTTTTTCTTCTTAAACTCTTGGACTGTAAATAATTTGTGTCCGGTGACTAATTGTTACTTACGTAGCTCGGTGGCTTGTCGTTATGTTTGGTGTGAACAAATAAAAGACTAAATTTACCAACATTTGTCACTCAAACAACGTTCTAGCAGATAAATTGCATCAAAAGGGTATGTGGAGTCTAAATATTGGATAACTGCGTATCCAGCTCTGATAAAATCATTGCATCATTGATATCAAAGATCGTCTGGGTACCTACGTTAATGCGGACTATTTTGAATGTCGGGTCTGGGACGGGTTGGCATACTAATAGTCAGGAACAAAAGAAAATTCTCGGATCTGATCTGCTGAACGAATTTCAATATTGAAATGATTGGACAATGCCGGTTATTAAAAAAACTGTAGATGTATTACTGGTGCGTCAACAAGTTAATGTACTGGCTTTTCTGCATGTGTTTGACTGACTGAGTCCTTATCTTTATATATGGGTTAATGCGTGCACTAAGTTTTAATAAGCAACAAACGTGTTATAGAAATTCATGTCTTTGGTTAAAATATTTCAAGGATGGGGGCTGTTTTGGTCAAATATTATTTAAGTTTCAAATTAGTCACATGAAATGAGCTAATGAAACTAAAAAAAAGTGAAACAGGTGTTATTATTCTCATCGTCACAGATTGCATTGCTCATGCAGAAGATATATTCCAAAAATTAAGGGACAAGTACTTTAAACTAGAATTTGGTGTTCCGCGGAACACGTGTCGCCTACCAGCAAAAAGTTGAAATGTGGGCCTATATTAAATCATATATGATAACAAGATTTAATTCAATTGATTGCAATACTACACTAGAATTTGGTGTTCCATGGAACTCACATGTCACCTCAATTGCATTCAAAAGGGGCTGAACTAAATATGGTGAAATCTGGGTTATCATTCATGTTTTCACCAATGGCTATTTGCATGCAGATGATATATAATTATATTCCAAGTATTAAGTAAAAAGGAAAAGCACTTTCAAATTTATAGGCACCTTTAAACAAATGTTAAAGTTTACATTTGAAAGGGATATAACTCTTATAATAATTAAACAGGACTTATCATTCTTCTTTCCACTGATGGCGTTGTTCATGAAGATGATATATTCCGAGTATTAAATGAGTAGAACAAGTACTTTTAAGTATATGACACATTTTCATGTTAAAGTCTCCTTTGAAAGGGGCATAACTAAAAAAATTGAAACAGGACTAATCATTCTTGTTCACTGATGGCATTGTTCATGAAGATGATATATTCCCAGTATTAAATGAATAGGACAAGTAATTTCAAAGTTATATGCAAGATTATGTTTCATGTTGAAGTTGCATGTGAAAGGGACATAACTCAAAAATAGTCAAACAGGAGTTACCATTCTTGTTGTAACCAATGTTGCTGTTCATGATGATGATATATTCCAAGTATGAAGTGAATAGGACAAGTACTTTCCAAGTTATAGGCAACATTAAGTTTCATGTTAAAGCTAGGGGACTACCGGACGCTGCTGCCGCCGACGGACAATAGGATCCCTATGTGTCTACCTGCTATCGCAGGCGACACAAAAAAGCATGTTAAAGTTGGGAGAGTACTGGAGGCTGCCACCACTGCCGGAAAATAAAATCCCTGTGCTATCGCAGGCAACACAATTACTTGGACATTGAATTTTATCTTCTTTGATTTAATCTAGTATGACTTTCTGGAGCCCTTTTAAACAAACATGGTTGTGCACACATGTTAAATTTACACATTGTTTTTTTTTTCGTGGTGTTTCCTCGTTTTAAACACAATCCAATTTTCTATAAAGGTAAAATTCGACAAATTATTAAGTAAATAATTCCTAATTCTTAAACGAAATCCGATGCTTATTCCAAAACCACGTAATTTTTATTTCTTTTTAAACACCGATAGATACTGAACGGGCAACTACCAAGATACACATATAGGTGATCAAATTCCTTCAGATATTTGCATTTACCGGCATCATTAATGTAAAAGTTTTCCATGTTTTTTTTGTCAAGTTTTCATTCTGGTTCAGTTTTAACATGTGTTGTCAGTGTAGATCCAGATCAGAACTACATGATCTACACTGGTTGCATCTTTGTCAGAAATAACCTAATAAATCTAAAAGCCAACTCTGTAGATCCTTATCAAATAGCAATGGTGTGCAGGCTGATCTGGATCTACATTGTTTGCCCACACATTCAATCTGTGTCTATGGAGTAATGGGCTTTTACCTGCTGGAGAAAAAAAAACTTCACAAAGATAGATTCTTAAATACATGTATTTGATTTTTTCCCTGTATTTTGGAAGCATAAATATCATTGGTGAAAAAAATACAATAAAAAACTAATGCAAAATATTCAAGTACATAGTGCAACAAAATAGCCTAGGATTGCCAGACTTCATTGAAAGGATAAACTGTTGATGTCTACGGAGGTTACAAGCTACATTTAATCACATAAATATACGGTTACAGACAAAAACACTATAAAAGAAAGATCTTCTATGTTTCATAATATCAATGTTAGATTACCCATGTGTAAAGACAAATCATGGGCTGAGTGCAAAACAGTTGTAACTGTATATTAATACAGGAGGGAGTTACAACCTTAGAAATATAAACTAGAATTTTCTGTCCAGCAAAACACTTCTGTTACATGCTTCAAAAAGTTGAAATGCAAGTCTTTGTTTTATAATCTGATAATCAGATGTATTTCAAGCTTCATTACTGCTCAACTTGACCCTTCATTCCATCAGATATGGATGTTATCAATGGCTCAACAATTTATATCCAGACCAGCCAGCACATCTGTTCCATATGATCTGGATCTACACTGTTTGCTTTATGATTCATTAGGTTATTTTTGTTTTCTGACCAAGAAGCAGACAGTATAGATCCTCATCAGACCACACTACAGTTAATGTGCCAGCTGATCTGTTCACACATGCAATTAAAACCTGTATGGAGTAAAGGGTTAGTAGCCACAATCAATTTTAGAAAGAAAACAAAGATGTCAACCATGATGTATTTTTAATTAACTGTAAACATTAAAAATACAAAAAAGTTGCTATCACACACAGTTAATGTACTTGGACAATATCATCCACGGTCATTTTTACATTTAGGTTTTTTTTAAATTCCAAGTTGTGTTACACTAGGATAAACACTTTTTAAGTAAGCAACATTATCTGTAAGTTTCAATTTACATCTGTGCAACTACTGGAAGCCACCAAGCCCAGAGACTGAGAGAGTATGATCCCTGTGTTAACCCGACCAAGGCCAGACAGTATGATCCCTGTGTTTACCCGACCAAGGCGGGACAGTATGATCCCTGTGTTTACCCGACTAAGGCCGGACAGTATGATCCCTGTGTGTACCCGACCAAGGCGGGACAGTATGATCCCTGTGTTTACCCGACCAAGGCGGGACAGTATGATCCCTGTGTTTACCCGACCAAGGCGGGACAGTATGATCCCTGTGTTTACCTGACCAAGGCCGGATAGTATGATCCTTGTGTTTAGCCGACCAAGGCGGGACAGTATGATCCCTGTGTTTACCTGACCAAGGCCGGACAGTATGATCCCTGTGTTTACCCGACCAAGGCAGGACAGTATGATCCCTGTGTTTACCTGACCAAGGCCGGACAGTATGATCCCTGTGTTTAGCCGACCAAGGCGGGACAGTATGATCCCTGTGTTTACCCGACCAAGGCGGGACAGTATAATCCCTGTGTTTACCCGCAGGTGACACAAAAAGCATCCGTATCTGACAGCAGATAAGTGATTTTCAACAGCATAATATGAAGCAGAGATTTTTAAATTGTGTGCGTACGGCAGGTATCAACAATATGTAGAACAGTGAATTTTAGCAGTATATTAAGCACTGAATTTCAACTGAATATATAGCAGTGATTTTCAACTGTGTAAAGAGCAGTGAGATTTAACAGAATAAAGCATTCATTTTTAACAGTTGCGTAAAAACTGTAAATTTATCCTACAAAGCAGAGGTATTTCAATTATAAAAATTCTTAAAAAAGATGTACATATTATACATTTATTACCTTAAATGAAATGCACTAACCAGTTTGAAACATATTCATGGCTTTAAATATGATTGCAAGCAATGAATAATAATAATATGAGTATTAGTATTGCCATAAAAAAGAATATAAACATACTCAAAAAAAATCAACCCTTTACTCCATACACAGAGATTTTATTGCATGTGTGACCAGTGTAAATCCAGATCAGCCAGCACATCCTTGCCATCTCATTAAGATCTACACTGTTTACTTGTAGATTCATTTATTATTTTTGACCGAGAAGTAAGCAGAGCAGATCCAGATCAGATGGTTTGAATGTGCAAACTGCTCTGGATCTACATTGATCACAAAATAGATAAAACCCATTGATATGATGTAAAGGGTTAAGCAATGCCAATGCAAATTTTACTGGTGATTGTCTGCAAACATAAAGGCAAATTTAAAAATGTCAAAAAGCAACAACTAAAGGTATTTACAAATTTTAGGCTGTAGATCTAAAACTGTAGACCATTCTCAGCAATCTGATTGGCTGACATTATGCACAGCCTCAAAACAGGCAAGCTTGACAGCAGACACTGGTCTCTCACTTTTAGTAACAACCTTGGGTATTATATCAATTATATTAAACAAACTTCATTTATTTATGCAAGTTAAAAAGGCGACATTTTCAACACATAATTATGTTAAATGGTAACTAACTGAAATTATTTGTCACTTGTGAAAATAAGTAATATCCTAAAACAACATTGTTAAATTACAAGGTTTCACATTTTGTTTTTCAAAGTCAAGGGGACATTAACAAAATATCAAATGGATACCATATAAAAAATATGAATGGCTATCAACCGTTCACTCCGTAGATAACACTTTCATGGCATGGGCAGAGTGAAGATCCAGATCAGTCAGCAAATCTTTGCCATCTGATTAGGATCTACACTGTTTGCTGTTTGATTCATAAGGTTATTTCTGTCCAAAAAGCAGTGTAGATCCTGATCAGACAGCATGTGCCAGCTGTTCTGGATCTACACTAGTCACACAAGCAAACACACATGTAATGGAGTAAAGGGATGAAAGCTTACTAACCCAAATTATTCCTTCTGAAAAAAACCCCACAGATATCATAAAAACATCAGTTATGTTACAAGGTTTCCCAGATTGACTGGAAAACTCTTGGCTTTTCAATGTCCAGGGGAGAGATAACAAAAGTAACTTCAACAATGATAGCTCTACTGTATAAACATAATAAGAATGGCTATTGAATGTTGCAGAGAAATAAAACAGAACACATAGAATAGCTACCATAAAATAGCTGGACATAATCAGATTTGATGAATACATGTATTAAAAATGGAAATTACTTTGAAAAATGGCATCACTTCGAGCATGAATGACTGAAAATATATGGTTTTCTTTCCTACTATCAAACTACAAATGGAATTAAATATATGAATGTAACAGAAATCAACACAGGTATATAGTACATATATATTCACACACAAAAATGATGCTATAATTCTGTCACCATCTCAGATGTTGGAATATTTGGAAATTCTATACTTTGGTCCTCCGATTTACTCAAATTATCAACACTAGACACTGAAAAATACTTATGTTTTTCAAACTGTTTACATTTTGGTGAATTTATTTTGTTACCTTCACTTTTACACCTCCTCACAGGAGAGTGAAGAAGTTTTGCGGCACTGGATTTATACTGTTCGTCACCTGAATCCGAGTCATTAAATGTGGCATCAAGATCAGTCACCCTTCTTTCATGACCATGCACACCATATTTATCATACAGATGTTCACTGAAAACACAATCATTTGTATCTAAATTGTTGCCATCTTGAGATGCTGGTAAACTGTTATGAGAAATTAGGTCAGATTCTTCTACACAGCCGGAATGGAAAGCTCGTTCCAGCTCTGACTCCATGCTAGCCGCTAAGTCTATCAATGAAAGCGGGCGAAATATATTAGCACTATTCCCACTTTTGCCACTTTCTGGTGAATCCCGATTTTCACTCTCGTGTTCACTTTCGGTCACTTCAATATCTATGTCAGTGTCGTCAGTACTTTCAGCATTATCCACATGCTCAGTATTAGCCAGGTTAGCGATACCCTGGAGAACATAACGCTCAAAATTAACACCTTGCAGTGTTGACTGGAGACCACCAGGGTTCTCCTGTCCAGTATAATTCCAGTTTATGAGACCATCGGCAACATCACCTTCAGGGTTTGCCCCTACTTGATTGAATTCACTAGATAGTGAGGACCTAGAGTAAGTATCGAGCTCATACTGATTGGATGGCATAATTTCATCTTCAGTTCGGATTCTAACAAAGCCATCTTCTACAACAAGCATTGATGGCTTGCTACGTTTAAATTTTCTCACCAATAATGTAGCATCAGGGTCCGAGTATTTTTCAGCAGTGTGTGGTGGATATGGTGCTGTTGGGGATGGACTTCTCTTGTTTCGCATTTTCTTCAACCAGCTTAAATGATCTGGATCACTGACAACAAAATCCAAGCTGTTTGTTGAGCTAAAAGTTCCACTCTGATCTAACCCACCAGGACAACAGCACATGCTACATGGTATACAATACTTATAAATGCCACCATTAAAGTTTTCCCTAAGTCTGTATTTCAAAGGTTGACTAGCAACATAAGCTACACTTATACACATTAAAAGCTCTAGACTTCTTACTACTGTATGGTAAGTCCACCAAGGCCATGGCTCTGGCCGGATGTCTTCGTTCAACGATCCATACACTCCAAATATTCCATATAATTCAAAACCAGTGATCCCTACTCCGAAAAATGCAGATATAAAAGTTATTTTGACAGCTAAACCCATCATGTACTTATGCTTTTTTGGTTTAGACTGATAGTCATTACCAACAGTGTTTTTATGCTCATTATAATTACTTGTCAATGTTTTTTGATGACTAATAGCACCTTTGTAAAGTTTCTTAAACAGAATTAAATACCCTACAAACATGAGAAATCCCCATGCTATGAAGAACACTTGACATACAAACATCATCACAGATGCACTTGTATATAATCCAGCCACAACATCGGTCACTATGGACAGCACAAAATGGAACACAATAATGACTAATAGCACCCAGAGCTTTTGAACTTTTTGTGAAAGAACCCGTAATCGTGTTGCAAGAAGCAATGCATAAAACAGTATACTGAATAATGCTGTGATGCATGGGAATGCAGTGCTGTAGAGAAAATAGTCCACTACACGTGGAAACATTGCAGATGAATTATATCCATCAACCAGTAAATAAATGGCACGTAGTATACACACTGATATCACAAGTATGTGCAATGTAATGAAATAATGCTTGCTTAACAAATGGTCCATACTCCACAACCTTATTAAAGTAAACAGACAGTAAAGTCCAAGCAAGGCAAAACATAATCCAAAGAAATACACATGGAATTCCCAAGCCTCCTTCCACACAGATTTGGCAAGTTTCCAATCCGGACCTGGTTCAGCAAAAGATTCCTTATCAGTTTCAGGTTCTGCATTACCATTTCCTTCAGAATCCGGATCAGCAGTTTTCTCTCCTTCAGGTTCAGAATTTGGAACAGGAGTTTTCTCCCCTTCAGGTTCAGAATTTGGATCAGGAGTTTTCTCCCCTTCTGGTTCAGAATTTGGATCAGGAGATTTCTCCCCTTCAAGTTCAGAATTCGGATCAGGAGTTTTCTCCCCTTCAGGTTCAGAATAACCATCCTCCTGGTTAGGCTGATTAGTAGAAGTTTTATCACTACGAGGTGTATTTATTGATGCTTGTGTAGTATGTGACTCTTCAGGTTCAGGAACACTTTCAGTGACATTTTCATTTGTCAGAGTAGTTTCAGTAACAGGTTTATTACTTGTTGATTCTGAGGGAGTAGATATACTAGGCTCAGCTATTGGTGTTGCAAGGTTTGTTTCTATTGTTGTTTCTTTTATTGTTGATTGTGCGATTGAAGTTGTTGGTTCAATTGTTGTTGATTGTGTGCTTGAAGTTATTGGTTCAACTGTTGTTGAATGTGTGCTTAAAGTTGTTGATTCAGTAGTTGATTGTGTGCTTGAAGTTGTTGATTCAGTTGTCGGATGTGTGCTTGAAGTTGTTGAATGCGTGCTTAAAGTTGTTGATTCAGTAGCTGATTGTGTGCTTGAAGTTGTTGATTCAGTTGTCGGATGTGTGCTTGGAGTTGTTGACTGTGTGCTTGAAGTTGTAGGTTCAGTTGTTGATTGTGTGCTTGAAGTTGTTGGTTCAGTTGTTGATTGTGTGCTTGATGTTGTTGATTCAGTTGTTGACTGTGTGATTAAAGTTATTGGTTCAGTTGTTGACTGTGTGCTTGAAGTTGTTAGCTCAGTTGTGGACTGTTTGATTAAAGTTATTGGTACTGTTGTTGATTGTGTGCTTGAATGTGTTGGTTCAGTTGTTGACTGTGTGAATAAAGTTGTTATTTCATTTGTTGGTTCTTGATTACCAGTAACTATATCACCACTGTTAGTTGTTTTAACATTACCCTGGTTAGGTGACACAGTTGTTGTCTCCTCTGTTGATGAATTATGTGAAATAGAGTCAGCATTAGGAATAATTGTATCACTGGCATTATTATCACTTGGAGTTGTTGTTGTTGAATGTAATGGAGGTGCAGTAGTATTGTATTCAGGTTCTGGAATGGGTTCAGTAGCAGTTTCATTATCACCGTCAGCTGTATTCTGATTATCAGTAGACATATTAGTATCTGTTGCAGCAGTAGTTGTTTTCACAGCTGTTTCAGAGATATCTTGTGAATCATTTATAATGGAAGCTGGGGTTGTTTCAATTACACCAACATGTGTACTATTATCAACAAATGTGTCTGTAAGTTGACTTGGATCTGCAGTCGAGTTAGTCATATGTACATTTGATTCAAATGGAGTTGCTTCAGTGGATAGTGAATTGCTAGTCTGTGAAAACATGTTAGGATCTGTAGAAAGAGAAACGTTCAATATCTGATCTGAGGTAGTGCTAAATGCAGTGTCATTGCCATGAGATTCTAAATTGTCACTTGCAGTCAATGAAATAGTGGTAGTTCTTTCAACAGTTCCACTCAATGTAGATGCTGGTGTAGACGAGGTTGTACTAGAGTTTAAAGCAATGTCAAAATCAGGTGAAAATTCTGTTGATTGTTTAACTGAGAAAATCTCACTGGTGTTGTCTGTTTGAGCCACTGATGATGAAAATGATGATGTTGGCAGTGTTGTTAACACTTCACTGGTATGTACAGTTGTTGCTATTGCACTTGTTAGAACAGTTGTGATATCATGTGTGAAAATGTCACCTCCTGAGGTACCATCTGTTGCCTGGCCATTACCATTGTTACTGTTTGAGGTACTTTCTGCATTTGTACCACTATCATTTATTTCATCAATATTCATTGCTGGAGTGACATTTTCTGAGATAGTGTTTGCTTTGCTTAAAGTTTCATTTACTTCAGGGCTATTACTGGTCAGGTCATTCTTGTCACCATTAGATATCACTGATTCAAAGATTACATTCTGAGTTGTAATTGGGTCATTTCCTGTGTAATTTGTTTCATTACTTTCAGCTGTAGTTATAATTCCAGAATTACTGTTACTTCCAGGAACCTGATTTTCGGAGTTCACTGACCGTCTTATGATTTTCAGGTTATCCTTAAACGCATGGTGGTTTTCCATTTGTGCATTTTCCAATGCCCCATTATGATTTCTCCAGCCATGGACTGCCAGGTTTGCAAAGATTCCATGACTAAGGCATGCCAATATTTGAAAAATTATCCAGACAGACTCCATTATATTTCCATGAAAAGTTCATTAACAAATCTTCCTTCAGTAGTAATATCCAATTTTCTATTTCATGTGTCATCTTCTTGTCAGTTTACTTAACTGTGTTCTGTAATTGCATCAGTAGACTAGAACAATGACCTATATTTCACAATTTTTTAAGCAGCCCTTAATGCTGAGTTTCTTTTTGTGCCTATGTTTTTGTTTCTAGTCCTATGTTTTCCTTTTCTCCACTTAGGTAGTCCTTTCCACTCCTAGGTGTACCTTCCTGCTCCTAGGTATTCTTTTCTGCCTCTAGGTGTACCTTCCTGCTCCTAGGAGTACATTCCTGCCCCTAGATGTTCTTTTGTGTCCCTAGGTGTTCTTTTCTGCCTCTAGATGTGTCCTGACTGTATGATCTAGCTCTTGGATTGTCAATGACATCCTGAAAATAGAAAAAAACAACAACATAAATTTTAAATCTTTTTAGACAAGTATGCATTTGGGGCAGATCCAGAGGGGGTTCTGTGGGGTTACTTGAACCCCTTTTTACACAGCAGTATTTTTCATGGGGCTTTTTGAAAGCTGGAAATTGTCATGTACTATTCTAAGAATCCTCCCCTCCCAATCGAACCCCGTTTCTGTAAATCTTGCATCCAAGCCAGATTTTCCAGATGAGCCCAAACATTACTGTTCTGCAGTCTTATCTGGGTAAACAGTGTTGTACACTATCAGTCAACAATTTACACATTCAAATATTCTGATAAAGATCATGCACTACAGAGACTTCTTCAATATCTGATCATTCATTCACATGTTATAAACATAAAATAAGATTTTGAAGAAGTACAACAATTTTGCTAAACCTTGATAAAGATCGGGTTAAATAAAGCTTAAAGCTTTAAAACCATTGAAATGGTTTGTCACTTGCTATCATTTATAACTAAATGGTTCACTATATTGGGGAATCATAACTACAGTCCAATTTTAAAATCACTTAACAGTGAACCCAAACCCCTCATATTCCATCTACCCAAGTTATATTTACAGATCTTTAAAATACAATACTAACTGATATTCTTGGAATGAACTAAACTAATCATCTAAAATTCTGACAACCATCACAAAAATTTTATGGGAGTTACATGGAGATTTATCGATGCAATTGTTTCGATTTCCTGTGAAGATTACCATGTATGTACTGTAAAACTGGTTTTATTCGGGTAAGTTTTATTTTCGCTAATATTCGCAAATCTCTAACCTCGCGAATTCATAAATATCGCGAATACATAATAAGTTTTCGTATTATTCGAAAATAAGTATTACCAAAATCGACCTCGCAATACGCCAAAAAAGAAAATTGCTGATTTTTGTCAAGTTTCGCGAAATTTCGACCTCGCGAAATTAAAGTGTTTTACAGTAACCTAGATACTGTCAAAGTATTTAACAATCAACCAAAAATCAGCTGTTCCTTTCTTTGCTCTAGTAATCCCTCAATTTTCAAATCACAAAGAACAAACATGAAATTGAATGAAATTACAGTATGTCATCTAATTGACTCATATTTCAACAGAATTTGATGGCAAGGAGAAAGAGACTGTGATATTGGAATTCTTTATTCAAAGTCAAATATCCCATTACTCCATAAATACATGTATATGCATTTTAACACATGTGCAACCACAATGAGTGTAGATCTAGATTAGCCATGCTTTCTGATCAGGATCTGCACTGCTTGCATCTCGGTCAGAAATAACCTAATGAATCAAAAAAGCAAATAGTGTAGATCTTGATCAGATGGCACTCTTTGCCCTGGGAATAAAGGTGTATCTATGGAGTAAAGGGTATTTCATATATAAATACAATTTCAGTGAAATGTAAAATATAATTTTTGCCCAAAGATTTTCTACAAAACAAAGAAGAAAAATGAAATAAAAGAAATTTCAATATCTCTGGGCATGATCATTTATCTTTTTTTTCTTAGGGTAGGTAAAAGTTATTAATCCTTAACCTGTAAAATAACTATAATGGATTCTACTTTTTTATCCTTCTGAGCATAAACCTTATCTTTTCTCATTGGGGTGCTTTGTGGAGTTTTATGGGTTAAATAGGGACCAGTGTAGACCCTCATCAGACTGTAGGGACAATTGCTTGAAAGTTTTTTTAAACATCTTGACTGAGAGGA